>PVKH010033482.1:0-12005 GCA_004027955.1 Chaetophractus vellerosus | reverse complement strand
TGCCAAGTAGGAAAAGGAAATAACCACAAGCAGGGAGGTGGAATTGGCTAGAATATTTTCAAGAGGTGCTGCCATAGTCTGGCTCTCAGGGAAGAGTCTTTGTGGTAAGCTGTGAAGGCAATCACGAGAAAAGAAGCCTTGTTTCCTTGGCCCTTTGGGAAGAAACTGCCTCATCCAAGCGAGCTGGCACTGAGGACACACAGAAAGCCGTCACACGTGCTTATAGCCTGAGCCTGAAAGCCCTCCACGCCTCACATTGTCCATTTTCAAAATTGCTTGGCCACTTCTTACTGTAGATTCAGACTTTTTCCTCTATTCTCTGCCAGGCCTACTCACTTGGCCACCTGGGGAAGACTCTCTCTCCCTCCTGTGTCAAAGAAACAGGAGGTATCTTCACTAGCTGTGAGGGAGAGGGTACCCCAACCTTGCTACCTTGGCTGGTGGGCTGTGCTTTCCTGCTGCTGGCTTTACCCTTCAGGGGAGGGGGGTTAAGCAGGAATTAAGGATGATATCAATCCTCCCTCTGTTGAGGACCAGAGTGTTAATGGGTTGGCGAGGAGGAAAGGCAAGCTAGCCAGCTGAGCCTCCTGGGATGCTGGACAGGTGGCCAGGAGGTCAGTATGAGTCTGTGCAGGATGTTGGAATTGGTGTGGTCATTGTTTAACACAGAGCGGAAACTTTAATAAGTCACAGGTCTCCCGTAAGCAAGCACCTCTGCACAGTGTTCCTTCTTTCCCCTTGCCCACTGTTGGCGTGCAGAGAAAGGTGAGTGGTATTACTAATAATGACTGCACTTGGGCTTCCACTTCAAAGCCTGCCCCATCAGCCTGCTTTTCCTCATCACCTGGTCCTTCTCAGACACTGCCTGCTCAGTGAAGCATGAGTCCTGGGGAGATTTGTTTTGCCTTAGTTCATTTGGGGAACCACTAGGGGTTTTCCCTGAACATTTGCTCATTGTTAAGGGGCTTCCTCCAATCAACCTTCCTAGATGGGCTGGATCTTGTCCATGTTCTGGGAGATATTCCAGGATAAGTTGGGGCGGAGGTGGGGACTAGGGTATAGAAACTGCTGCAAAGCTCAGCAGGGAATGTCCTGTGATGTGGGGTGAGGGCCTGGGTTGCAGCATCTGTGACAAGCTGTTAGGAAGAGAGGAAAAGACATCAGACCCCATGTAGATCAGGAGATGTGGCTCTGGATCTGCCTCCGGGGCTGCCACATTCTGTGCTCTTCCCCTCTCTGGGCCTCAACTTCCCATCTGCAAAGTGCAGATGATCTCAAAGGGCCCTTCTATGAGAGCACAGTCACGTTTTATTGGGGGACCCAACCCAGAACATCATCTCGGCTCATGTTGATTTTCCACTCTTTTTCCTCATTAGATATATCCTTCATTCAGGTCCTGAGAATCTTTGGCCTGGATGAAGGCAACAGATTTTTGACTGGTTTCCCTGACTTCCATCTGCCTCCAATTTTTCTCTTCACTTCTGCCAGAAGGACATTTCTAAGTCAGAAATCTGATCACGGCTTCCCAGTAATTATAAGGAAAAGAAAATCTAAACAAGAGATACAGACAAGGCCTTCCAATTTCTAAGCTCTTTGTCATCCTCCACTCTCAGCATCCACCCCCTTCCCTCTCCATAGCTCAATGTTTCAGCCACACGAAACATCCCACTTTCCCCTGATGTGTCATCCTGCTTTAAAACTTTTGTCTTTGATCTTTAATTGAAATAGGAGCACAGAAAGCGTAGTTTAAATTTTTTTAATTTCTTATTTTATTCAAACTTAATTTCAAATAAAATAAAAATAACTGACAGAAGACAGATCAACGAGTTATGGAAGCATTACTCTTAAAATGTTCTGTCCAGGCACTTTTATCTCATCTAATCCCCACAACAAACTCAATTGTTCATCCAGTGTTCAGAAGGACACACAGATGAACACATTAGTTAAATGACATAGTCAAGGTCTCCTTATTAACTAATAAAATGAAGAAGAGAAAAAAATTGCTTAATCATATTTATATTTCACAAAACCAAAGAGCATAGTTCTGAGTCAGAAAAGCCTGGGTCTGAGATATAGTTTTGCGATTACTACCTTTATGAATTTGAACATGCTGTGTTCTCTGTCTGAGCTTTTGTTTCTTGTTTCTAAAATGTGATTGCAGTTGTTGTGCCCGATTTCAGATCCCCAGACGCACGGATGAGACCACATCGACAATGCAATAGCAAAAAGGGAGATTTATTACTAGCTTAAGCTAAGGTCCAGGGCTCCCGATCTTGGGCAATGCCATGGACCCCGACCCAAGGCAGTTACAGGATTTATAAGCATCATCAGGGGTATGGGAAGTGCCCATGAGGTCACACCTGATAAGAATGGGGGGCACACCTGGTGCCTAGGGAGGAAGTTTCTAGTGGCCTCAGGGCGGGGTGGAAGGTAGCAGAGTTATCAGGAGTCTTACATTCTTGAGAGAAGGGCCCTGGGGGTTATCAAGAGTCTGAGGTAGAAGGCCCTAGGGGTTAACTAAAATCTAACACAGTGAGAATCAGTGATGAAGGTCTGAAGTACCTAACCCAGTTTCTGGCTCATGTTAGGTTATCAATAAATTTCTGAAATTACTATGATCATTATTATCATCCTTTTCCTAAACTCCTCCCATCCTTTAGAACCCAGCTTTCAAGTATCAGGCAGAGGAGCTTGCTGTATCTTAGAGCTTTGTTCAAGGTTCTGTTATGGTGCACCGCTCTGCCTTTTTATTGTCTATTTACATGATTGTCTTACCCACCAGATGTGAGCTCCTTGAGGGGAAGAACTGTGTCTCATTTATCTCTTCACCTCTTGCATCCAGCCCAAGACCTGCCCTGGGATAGATGCTTAGTGCATGTTGAATGAATGAACAAATAACGCTTTTGCACTTGGGTAGAAAGAACTTTGATTAAAACTCCAGAGGAAGGAAATAACGTAGGCTTGTTTAGTCTGCTTTGCTCAATTATCTAGGCACACCCTCACTCTCTTGATTCCCCTGCTAGTATGTTCTTTGGGAAATGTCCGGAGGTCATGTAGCATCCTGTCTCTCTTATCTAATTGGGTGTGATGCTAGGGAAGTCTCCACACCCCTTATCCAAATAGACTGGCTCGCTCAGGCTATTGAGAGTGCTTGAAAAACAAATTCTGCATTTGTCCCTGGGAGGTCTGCTGGTCAAAAGTGCCTGGGTGAAGCCTGCTGATTATAACATTGTGCTGGCAAGATTGCAGACAAGAAAGGGATATATAGAAAGTCCTAAGATACATAATTAAGCTCAGAGGGGTTAAGTTGGCATTCAAGCTCTGATCTCTCCAGTTCTAAAATTCTTGTACTTTTTTCACTCTTCCAGGCCACCTCTCTCCATTTGAACACATCAGCTGCAGCTTGAAGGAAGATCTGATTATTTATTTCTTCCTTGATAAAATGGGGGATGAGAATTCCTATCTTACAGGTGATATGAGCAAGATATAAGAAAAGTTCTTCGTCATCTCTGAAACTCTCTCAATGCTTTATGTTTTCTAAGAACTTTATAAAATGACAAAGTACTTTATAAATGCCAACCCCTGTACTCTCTGTCAAAGATGGTCCGAGAGAGAAAAAGATGAACTCAAGAAGCTCACAGAGAACCTCGTGGGGAAGAAACTGTACACATTAACAAATGTGATGAAGTTGTACTTGTGCTCTGATAGCAGTCTCTAGAGAGATCAGGGAGGTGGAGACAAAGAACAGGTACTTCTTCCAGTATGAGCAGGAGGAGGGGTAAAGGTTTCATGTAGAGGAGGTGGTACCAACCTGAGTGTTGAAAGCTCTGTAAAGGCTTGCAACATGGACTCCACTGAAAATAATATTTCAGGTAGAAAGAGCAGAACGAGACAAGATGAGGAAGTCTGTAATAATATGGCAACTGCAGAAATGTGCAAACGGTTTGTAGGCCTGAAACTAGGATAGGGGGCGAGTGTCTGAGGGAGGTGGCATGCTAAGTAAGGAGTTTGGATTCATCCTTTGGGCCAAGGCGAACCATATCAGTGGATACATGTAATGTAAACAGGATTTTGGTTTAACAGCTGCTACTTCCACTTAGTCGTTTTGTGGTCTTACACAACAAAATTTTTTTAAGACATGTTTTTTTCCTCTGAAAATGTGAATATCAATATTTCCCCCATAGGGTTGTTGTGAGGCTCAAATGGGACAATGACTATAAAGAATTGAGCATGATACCTGACATATAGTAAGTACTTAAAAAATGGTAGCATATACTAATACATTTTTGTTTTACAAAGATTACTATGACATGAAAAATACTCCAGAAAAATCTAATACTGGAGGCAGGATAGCAAATTAGGAAATAAATGATGACGGCAATCATGGGAGAGATGGTGAAGGCCTGAACTTAGGCAGAGGCAAAGATGATGGAGAGAAGCAATGTGAACAGGACTTGAGGCCTAATTTGATGTTAAGAGTGCGGGACAGAGAGGGATCAAAAACTACTTTCAGAGTTTTAGGTATCTAATAATGACACATGCTAAGGACCACGGAAGGAAAACTAGACATGGGGCGAAATATTTAATTCTGTTTTAGACACGTTGATTAGGTAGAAATATCCAGTGGTCCATCAACTCCACACTATTGGTTGGCGTTTCATAATTGAGAATCATCATCCTGAAAGAATCATTGCATGAAACCTCTGGAGCATATGAAATCACCAAGGAAGTATTAATAGCTAAACACAGCATTTTAGGCATAAACAGATGTGAAGAATCCAGCAAAAAATAAGACCAAGCAGGAAATGTCAGAAAAGGTCAGGGGACTCAGTGAGGATTTTAAACTAGGAAGCCAATGAAAGAGAAGGTTATTAAAAAGAAGAAAAAGCCAGAGTATCAGTGAGATGCTGCAAAGTGGTCAACTGAGTTGATGACTGAGAATCATTGACAATTAGGCAATTAGGAATTAGGAAGAGATTGGTAACTATTACCAAGACATTCAGGGGAGCAGTGGTTGCACTGGGTTGTCATAGATGGAAGAGTGAATGGGGAAATGAAGACAGTGATCATATATTTTTCTTCGGAGAATTTGATTGTGAGAAGAAAGGGAAATGAGCCCAGGTGGTAGAGAAGGATGTAAGAGTAGCTTTCCTTTCTTTCCTCTTTTTAGAAAAAATCTTTTAGAGATGAAATATCTAGGAAAAAAGAAAACTCTAGAGGACTTACTTGCAGATCAACTCTGAGAAGAGATGGAGGGATTTGCTTTGGATAGGGGAAGGTATCTATCTGGTACAGGATCCAAAGAGGTAAGGTTGGATTTAGACGTAAATATTTAAGTTTGTGGTTTTGGAAGGAAAGTTATCAAGTGCTCACCTGATAGCCTTATTTTCTTTTCTCTGAAAAGATTCAGAGAATCCCTTATCTGCCTAGAGAAGGGGAGAAATAGTAGGGAAGGTAATTTGAACAGAGTAAGATTTGGAATATATGCTCTAGTAACAGGAACCAACTGAAGTTGAAGACCATAAATTTGGAGTGGCACCAATCCATCCAATTGTATCATTTCTTCCAACAGTGCTTGGCAAATAGGGGAAGAGTAGGGGAGAAGGCAGATGGTTACATTGATATAAGCCTGAAGATTTGAATGTGCATATGGTGAAAGGACAAGAGATTAGGAGCATAAAGGCATTGTCAATAAAATGATTAAGTGATGGACCATGAAGCTCCAGTGTGTAAGGAATGAAGGCAAGTCTAAGGAGGCAGATAATAAGAAGTAGCGGGTCAAAGAACTAGAGAGTCTTGATAAGCTCAAAGAATATGCATGGTAGAGGTGGGAAGGGAAAACTAGACTAATAGGAACTTAGAGTCAGAGATTTGTATATGAGTTTAACATGTCCATTTCCTTTTAATGATAAGCTCCAGGATATAGCCATGAAATGCATTAGTAAACAGGGCTATAGAAGATGGTCAAAGGAATGATAATAACAACATAGAGTTCATATCTGTGTGGCATTTTACAGATTTCAAAGCACTTTCATAACCATTATCTCACCTGGTCTTATCCTTTGAGATGGATAGGATGGGAATTATTATCTCGATTATTATCTTGATTTTACATATGAAACAATGAAGGCTTGAAGATAGTGTCTTACCAGGCTGTATAAGTAATGGAAATTCCAACTGGAAGGAAATCACTAACATCTGGATCAAAGATGAAAAAATCCAGCTATTTCCACCAAATTCAGATACTTAGGTGCTATATAGATGCAGATTGACTGAATATTCTAGACAGGATTGGTTTAACAAAAAACAACTCAGCAACAACTGCTCCTTTGGAAAAGTTGGTGGACTAAGAGACACAGAAGCTTTTTAAAGTTTTTTTCCCCAAGCAAAACATTCTTTACCTGCTCAGTACCCTGGGTAATTTTATTACAATTAGGAGATCATGTTCCCTGACTCTTCTCAGCAGCAACATTGCTCCAGGATGTCCTGCCTCTTATTACACTGTGGACTGCAGCCTCCCTAGAGCTCAGGCCTTTAGCTTGGGTGAAGATGGATGGAGATCAGACCCAGCAGCTGTAGATGGAGATGCGGGAAGCAGTCACGGAGTGAGGTAATTCATCCAAGTGGCAAAACAGAGGTGCTGATCTGGGGTAGCTGGCGGCCCCCCTCAAAGTGTCAGGGGGAGTGGGAGATGCCCTCCATTTCCAGCTCAGGTTTCTCCTTTGCCTCCCTTGCTTCATGATAGCCTATTCTAGTCCCAACCTGGGTGTCAGATTCCATCTTAACCCCCAGCTATGTCCTGGTTCCTCAACCAGACTCTACATCTTGGCCTATAAAAGTTATTCACTACCACTTCCCCTCTTCCTGATTTTGTGCATCAGGAAATAATGCTTCAGTCAAACCATTGTGGTGTTTGGAAGACCAAACTGGAGTCTACTTTGTTTCTGCTACTATTTTGCAGTGTAATCTTTTATTTGTCACGTTTTCTCTCTAGACCCCATTTTTTAAACTATCTATAATGGCAAATAGGTCTAATTATAAATACCAACTCAGAACCACTGGTAGGGGCTTCTTTAGTCTCTGTGTTGAGAAGGATTCTGAGGCATGCTGAGGTTCAGAGAATTAGCACTCCCCCTTGTCTGTAGTACAGTGGTTATCAAACTTTAGCACATATCACAATTACCTACAGAGCTTGTTAAAAGATTACTGCGCTCCATCTCCAGTGTTTCTGATTCAGTGGGTTTGGAGTGAGACCTAAGAATTTGCCTGAGGTGATGCTGATGCGGTTGGTTCAGGGGACCAAAATTTGAGAACCAATCCTGCAGCATTTAATTCCTTAGGGTTTGAAATAGTGCAAGCCTTAGCTGGCATCACTAGCTAACTGACCCCGATGCACAAATACAGGAGTCTAAACTTCTAGCTAAAGATCCTTTCAGTTAAAGGAGGTTAGCAATTCGTTAAATAAATGCCTTTTTAAAAATAAAAAAAATAGCACAGAATTTCATGTTATAGCTCACATTTAACTAGCATAGTGAGACAGAAAGAGAATAGGCTTTGGAATCAGATTCACCAAAATTCAAATCCTGGCTCTATAATTTATTAACTATTTGACCTTCGACCAGTTACCAAACTCTTCAGCCTTGGTTTACACAATGAATTCATTTCATTCACTATTCTATGCTCACCATCTAGCTTAGAGTAGGCACTCAAAAATATGAATATGAATATGCAATGATTTGTCATAAACAAATTACAGACCTACAGAAATGATTTTCTCCTTTTGTGCCTCTCAATGACTTGGAATTAACCAATAAATTCTAAATGAGCTTTAGAAACTGTCATCTTTAAGTATGCAGGAAGATTCAACTTTACATTATAACTCAGTTGTGATAAGACAATATTGCTCCTTTATTTTTTTTAATGACTCTAATCTTGCTCATGAACTTTACTGGTCTGCTTGTCAGTGAGGCATGGGAGGGAGGAACGTATCTCAACAGTGAAAGCTATCTAGGTTTTAGTTCTTTTGAGTGATTTGATGTCCCTCTCTCATAAATGGGCTTTCTGAATTCTGTCCACCCCCTCCTCCTCTCTGGTAGAGAGGTTGGGCTTGTGTAGTTTTACGGTGGCCAGGGAAAGGACACCTTGCGGTCCCTGTGGGTTAGTGGTTGTTGTGGTGTTGCCTCTGGAATAGTTGCACTGAGGTATACCTTGTTACACCTGGCTCTTTGGGACACTGTTCAGATGTCACTGCAGGAGTCCCTCATCTTGACCATTTGCTTCTGGTTGTTAAATCCAAGCTCACTGAGGCTTCTTTGTGCTTATACCATCATGTGGCAGGTCTTCTAGACTTCTCCAGCACCAAAGTGTCTCCTCACCTGAGTAAATGGAATTTCTGGCCCTCCCATCTGCCATGTAGGCAGGCTAATTGATAATCTCTAAGGTGTATCTATGCTCTAAAATTTCAATATGGTTTATTGGAAAGAATTAAGTTTCAGAAGACCTGTGTTCAAGTCCTTTCGTGACTTTTGACAAGCTATGGGACTTGGCTTAAATCCCCGAACCTCCACTTCAGCTCTGTGAAAAGGATTATAGGACAGTATTGAACAACTGGTATACCAATCAAAAGAAATGTTAGATGTAAAAATTCTTGGTAAAAAGCAAAGCTTTGTCTAATTTTTGGCAAATGATTTTTCTGAGAACCTGCTGTGTATGCTAAATTCTGGAGAAATGAAGAATACAATACTGGCTCTATCCTCAACTTGCTTACAACCTTGTGAAGGTGCCTGACTCAAAGTGACCCTTAGAGGGAAGCACAGGGGACTCTGGGATGTCAGGCACAGCCATAAGGTCCTGTGTTACCTTGGTCATGCACTCCAGCTCTCAGCACCTCCGTTGCCTCATGTGTAATGCAATGATACCAGCATCTTAATAGCGGGTGTGTGCATGCGTGCGTGTGTGCGTGAAGACGAAATGAAATGTAAGTAAAAGTTTTGTCACCAGTAAAGAGGGAATCATGTAAGAGTTACAATGAGAATATTAATTATCATTAAATATATTTATCCTTCCCTTCCTGGAACCAAAGTCATCTTACAATTAGAAAAAGGAATCAATGATCTTTAATCAAAACTCAAAGAAAACAAAGGGAATTCTACTCTGCTTTTAAAAGGCAAATACTTAAGTTATTTTTGCTTTAATTTGGAAAGACTAGGAACTAGAAAGAGGATCTGGAGTTGTATGGGGGGCTCTGGAGGCCCTTAAAATAGGGAACTTAATACGAGGAGTAGGGAATATAATATTTTCAACTCGGCAATATAACAGATGCCTCATTGCATGCAGAGCCTCAAAAAAAAAAAAATCTGGACCATATTCTGCAAATGCCATTTTTTCCATTGCCAAGAAAGTCTATCCTGTTTTATGTGAGTCATATAATTAACATGTAACAGCAGTATATTTGGTTGAGCAAATATGGTATTTAACATTTGTATACACATTTTTTTCTATATACAATTTGTATATACAAATTTGTATCCACATTTATTATTACTGTGGAACCAAGAACAAGAGTGCAGGAACTGCTAAATACATCTGAAGCTTCAGGGATCAGGGCTTTTTCCCAGGTGGGAAAATGGCTGCTTAGGAAAGGAGATGATCACTGAATGTTTACATATTATGATCTTAAGATCATAGAGATTCTGAGCTGGAAGAGCCTTAGAAAGCAGCAAGTCTAATCCATTTTTATAGAGATCGGGGAGGGAGAGGGGTGGAAAAAAGGTGTTAACTTAATCCTCAACACAGTCCTGCAAGGTAGGTGTTTCTACCCCTATTTTCCAGGTGATAAACTATGACAGAAAAATGAAAACCACTTGATCAGAGCCACACTCCTGACCCTGTGGAGAGTTAAGATTCAAATGGAACAAAGAGATGGGGTGGGTTTGGTGAATCATAACAATGCCATAAAAGGACTTGAGAAGTTACTAACAGTGGTGAACCTAGCATATCTGACACCTGAAACAGATCATTTAATACACCCTCGTCGAAATGACAAAATTATTTTCAATAATAAACATGAAACTAAACAAATACTAATAATGATGAGAATATACATCTAGACAATGAAAATGTTCTTTTATTAAATTAGGTATATATAATCATGCTAGTAAAAATATAAAAATGAATGAGTAAAAACAAAAATATTATACCTCTCAGTTGACACTCTCACTTCTTAAAATTTTAAATAAAAATAGGCACTCTAAGTGGTCACATAGAATGACAGAATAGAAGTAACCCAAATTTTGCTTTTTCATCTTTACAATCACTGCACTATCATTGCTTATTTTAAATCTGTAGTTTATACTCAGGGATATGTAATACCACTGAGTTGGAGATGTGAATGGCACCCTAGCTGACCTTGAATGACACCGCTAGGAAATTTCACTAGAAACAAACACTTGTGACTAATTCTGTGTGTGTTGGGTGCCAACTGCATAACTGGAAGTTCTCTGAATTAACATCTGCATAGAACATAATGCTTATTAAAGGCTGAGTAGGAAAAGCTGTGCTG
The DNA here is from genome assembly GCA_004027955.1 of Chaetophractus vellerosus. Lineage (NCBI taxonomy): Eukaryota > Metazoa > Chordata > Mammalia > Cingulata > Chlamyphoridae > Chaetophractus > Chaetophractus vellerosus. Next base: position 1,444 of record PVKH010033482.1, on the reverse strand, counting down.
ATTTCAAATTTGTATATACATTATAAACTTCTAATAGTGATGGGAGCAATGGTTTAGCATTTAGACCAAGAAATGGTTTATTTTGGAGAAGAGTAATTTATCACTGACATTGATTAGAATTGCTGGCACATAGTGATAATAAAATGCAGGCCTACTTTAATGGATTTTGTTATTATTTTAAAATTCTCTACAGGTAGTGCGCCCCTTGATGCCTGGCAGATTTCTTCCATTGGCCCATCCTCGGTCACCACAGTTTAAGAAATATTTCTACCTATGATAGCACACTTATAGTGAGGAGTTGTTACTATCCCAATGTTGTATACATTAGCAAATTGGGGCTCAGAAAAGTTTAACTAATTTGTCTAAGCTCATAAAAATTAGTATAAATGATAAGATCATTTTTATAAACTAAAATTGCATTGAGGGCTCAATGTACTAGGCACTGTGCTCATTAAGGGCTTTATGTACATTTGCTCAATTTAATCCTGTACCCCGTGAGATGGGTAGTATTATTATTACTCCCATATTATTGATGAGAAAATCAAGGTGCAGGGTCCAAATAACCTGACCAAGGGCTGGTGAGTGGATGGGAGGGAAATATTGGGGTGGACTCCAGAGTCCACCTTAGCTACTCTGCCATCACCCTCCCATTTCAGCTCCTCTGGGAACAGTTTATTTCTATCGAGATGGCAACTATGCCAAACCAATGGGTTCAGACACTGAAAGCTGCTATAGTTGCCACTACCCTGGCTCAAGTGAATCATGCCCTTTTGCTGGAAGCCCAATGCCCACCCCTTCAAACAGATCTCTCCACTAAATCTCTCCTCTTTTTTTTTTTTTTTAAAGCAGTTAGCACTCAAAGTCAAGCCTGTCCCCACTGCCCCATGATCTTCAATTATACCAGCATTCCCATCAATCTAGATTAAACTCTTGTCCCAGACCTAGCTCTCTACTTCTCTGAAACCTTCCAAAGCCTTCTTCTCTGCCCTGTGGAATTGCCACTCCAAAATCAGCAGAGTCCTCTCTACTCCCAATCTGTTCCCAGACTGTTCAATTCATTCCTTCCCTTAACTGAGATATAGCCTTTTCCCTGCCGGATTTTACTTCCTAGGCAGTCCTGTCAAGCAGGAGCTCTTTATTCTCTCACATTCACTCCCATGAACCTCAGGATTGGGAGTGGGTTTGTTGAATCCTTGTACCACATATCTGCTCCCAGATTTCTATTTCTCACACCATTTTTTTGTTGTTGTTGATGTGTCATCTTGTTGCGTCAGTTCGCGGCGTGGGCCAGCTATCCATGCTGCAGGCCAGCTTTGCCTTCACCAGGAGGCCCTGGGAACTGAACCCAGGACTCCCATATGGTAGATGGGAGCCCAATCGCTTGAGCCATATCTGCTTCTCTCTCCCACCATCTTGTAAGCATCCTGTTCCTATTAGGCCCATT
>PVKH010033481.1:0-12012 GCA_004027955.1 Chaetophractus vellerosus | reverse complement strand
GCCCCCATTGAAATTTTGAACTTGAATGTTATTAGAATGTAAACCCCCTGAGGTCAGGAGTAGTTTGTTATGTTTTATTTTGTTCTCTGCTGAATCCTCTTTTGCCTGGAATGTTATCTGGTATATAGTAAATGCTCAATAAATATTTGTTGACTAAGAGAATGATGGTAATCTTAGCACACTGCAGTGATCCTGAGTAATAAGGATATGTTTCATGGAATAGAAACAGAATTTCAATAATATTATATATTGTTGTAAAACTAATCAATATAATAATTAAAACTCATATCATACTGTAATGATAATATACTTGTCAAAAATATGTGATGAATGATGGCTATTATTTGGATGGTAATGGAAATAAAATACTTTTTATTACAGAGCACCAATAGTTAAATCCAGGACCATGTTTTTAGAACTATGATCTTATCTACTTAAAATTTAAAAATATAAATGGTTAACATGCTGTACTGAGTATAGGGAACTATAAGAAATGGTACATTGTTTTACATTATAAAATTTCAGTATTTAGTATTTTTACCATGTGGATCTAATATATTTTGATATAAAATAGAAAAAGAAAGAAGTCCAGTAAAAATAGGCAATAAAAGCAGAAAGAAACACATTACTTAAAATTCTTAAACTTTTAGTTCTTTCTATGTACATTTGAAGGTATGTATGTATTTATTTAAGCAGAATTTGGTCTTTACCACAATGTTGTCTTTATGTCATGGATTATTTTCTTAATTTAAAAGAACTGATACAAATTGTTTAAAAACTATTTTCCATTTTCACCATTGAACTTAGAATTTGAAGAATGTATGATATAATCCTTTTGGAATATGATTGTTTGCTTGTAGTCTAAGATTTTTCTCTCCTTTTCAGAGCTCTCTGAAGAGGCATCTGTGCATAAAGAACAATAGGGAAATAAATAATTCGTGTGAGCACCCAATGATATTCCTTCAACATCAACTTTCTCTGGACTTCCATTTTGGGTGTTAGCATAGGCCTAGAAACCTAGGTGAGATATTTCTTTCTGTCCTCATGCCCCACCTTGCCTCCTCCAGAATCCGTATGTCTGGGTCTGGAAAGCAAACTCTGGATTACTTAAACAAGGAGCACCATAGATGAGAAATTGGTGTTGACATCTCTAGCTTATGGGACCAGACTCAGTCTAGGGACTGCTTACATCATGGCAGCCTCTGCCTTTATGGCCAGAAAGTAAAAAGGTCATGGGTAGCCTAGATATTGCCAGTGAAAGTTCAATATTTTACATACTTTGCTGCTTTAAATGGAAATGAGCCCACTCCTCCTCACCCTTCAGTGCAGAAACTCTTCTTACTAAGAGTGAAACCCAATGATCTGCATGCTGAGATTTATTAGAACAGCAATTCTCTCTCCTATGATAGCATTAAAATGGAGGAACTCATTGACTGCTAAAGTAAATATTCCCTCAGATAGCAGAGCTTCTGAGGGCTCTGGAGACATCCAGACACTATAGGCAGGACAGACAGCTCAGGAGTTTGGTGTCCTGCCAGTGAGCCTTACTTTGGGATTTATGCTCCCTAGTGTGGCAGAATTGGACTCAGTGGTGGTTTCCCTACACATGGCTCTTCTACCCCTTCTATTTGAACCTAAAGTTAGTACTAGATGTGATAGGTGTATGCCCAAGAGACTTAAATCTTTGTGCTGTCCATGCACCAGCTGGGCCCAGATTTGCAATACCTTCTCTCCAGTTCATTGGACTCACCCAGGACAACTAACAAGGAAATGATTGACGACGACCATCTCGAGGAATAGAGTCTGCAACTGCAAACAAGATAGTCCCATCTATCTGTCCCAAGGGATCTAAGCCCCCTCTCAATTAGAGGCAGAGTGGGCATCACCATCTGAGAACCTTCAGGATTGGGGAATGAATGATGGACTAGAGTAGACTTACCGTTATTCTACTATAGACTTATTGTGATCCTAGTAATGGAAGAACTCTTATCATTGATGTGGAGGCTGTGGCCATTGGAGGTTCTGAAGGGAGGGAGAAGGAAAAATAGGTGTAATTTAGGGACATTTTCAGGACTTGTGAATTGTCATGAGTCACATTGCAATGACAGATACAGGTCATTGTATATCTTGTAATAACTTACAAAAATGTGCAGTTGAAAGAGTGTAAACTACAATATAAATGATAACCCACACTTAATGGGAATGCTCCAACATGTGATCATCAATTGTGGCAAATGTACCACACTAGTGAAGGATGTTGTTAATGTGGGAAAATGGGGCGGGGCGAGGGGGAGAGCTAGGGAATGGGGCATATGGAAATTCCCTTTATTTTTTTTTAAGATTTATTTCCATTTATTTATATATCACCCCCTTGCTGCTTGTGTTCACTGTGTTCATTTGCTTTTGTGCTTTTCTGTGTCTGCTTGTCTCCCCCTGCTGTGTCATCCCACTGAGGCAGCTCACCACATGGCAGCTTGCCTTCACCAGGAGGCCCTGGGAACCAAACCCGGGGCCTCCCATGTGGTAAACCAGAGCCCTACCAATTGAGCTATAGCTGGTTTCCCCCTATATTTTTTATGTAACATTTATGTAATCTAATTTCCTTCAAACAAAAGTATATTTAAAGAAATGGAGTTTAAGAGAGGGAAAACTTGGTTGGATGTGTCTCATCTCAGCTACTTGTGATGGAAATATGAATATGAGGGTAGCAATAGCCACTGCCATTACTAAATATGAGGGCATATTATGGTAGAGTTAGAGGAATTTTTTTCCTTAGTAAGATATAGTACCGGCTCCTAAAAAAAAAAAAGTGTGTCTAATTGGTGAAAGAAATACTTAAGAAACAATGTAACCTAATGTACCAGGACTGAGCGTCAAAATGAGATAAGAAAAAATATGCAGCAGAAATTCAAAGAATAGAGAAACCATGGTAGGCAAGGTCAACAAAGCATTCTGGAAGTGGTAACTGAACTTGTTTTTTAAAAACAGGCAAGGTATGAAAAGAAAGTAGGAGGAAATTGTAGACCCATCAATTTAAGGCAATAGCACCAAAGAGGACTTAGAGGGCTTAGAGTAGAAAATGAGCATAATAATATATTCAGAATGAGCAAGAGGTACTATCTCAGTTCATGCTGGCAAGCAGTGAGAACTAAAACTGCATGTGTAGATCAGAGATGGGATTTTGAAGAGACAAGCCAGTCGTGGCAGTGAATACCCTGCAGGTTCTTCTCTGCTTCTGAGAGCACTCATCTGTTATGAATAAAATGTTCTGCATGTGTGCTTTGTAAAACCCTGCTTGTTATGTTTTTTTTTTTTTTAGATTGATGTTAGGTTTTAAAACAGGCTCTTTTTGAGAAGGAAGGTCATTGTGAAACCAAGTGTTAAACTACCTGTGCTCTTTAGCAAAATTATAAATGCTAATTCATACTTTGAATCTTATCACTCTCGGTAAACCATAAAGTAGATGAATTAGAAAGGAGAATTTCAGAATAAATGAAGAGGAGACGTACCAAAAGTGTGATGGATTTCATTTCATAATAGTTGTGCAGTCTCTACTTTTGGGAAATATTTGTTTAAAGAATTGTGGAAAGGAGTGCATAAGCAAGTGGCCAAAAGGAGGTGAATATAAGTGCTTGCTACAGCCTACCTACTTTTATAAGAAGTGAGGTCTGTGTTTCTCAATCAAGCAAACAAAAAGGCTTCTGGTGCCTCGAGTTAGAGAACACAAAGTACTCGGTTTTCCCACTGCAGTGGCCTCAACTAGAGGCCACAGGACCAATTACCATCACAGCACTGGAAAGGAGCCCTTCTAACCCCAAGCAACATGGAAAAGCACGGAAAGATTTCTTGAGTTTAACCGTAATTAAAAAGGCTTTAGTCAGAAGCTAATTGTTCTTTGAAGAATTTTAATATTTTTTTTCTCTTTCTTTAGCAGACAACCCATCCAGCCTTAAGAAATTGAAAATTTTAGTCAATTTTCCTTTACAAAGTAACACTAGGATGTGTAGGAGTTAGCAATATTATAGGTATCACTATGACAATCATAAATGCTTGGGAAATAGGTGGTGAAACCATTTTAATTATGCCTAATTTCAATAAATATCACACAACAGCACATCTTCTCACATAAGCAATGAACCATTTCAAATGTCAAAGATATTAGGACACATTTTATGAACATGTCAGACCTACCTGATATTCAGAAATAGCAATCTTTGCAAAGAAATTCATATATAACTTTGAAACTGTATAGTTAGAAAAGCATTTTCCAGTTTCTATCAACATGAAACTTATGTTGACAAAATGTATATTATTTAACTATTGATTGTTTCTTTAGAAAAGCATAACGTAAAGCCCATCATATTATGGTTCTATGAGCCAGACAGGCTATAACCAAATAGTATCTTTGCAAATAAATCATTTATTAAGCAAAATCTGAGGGTATGTTACTCTCCAAGATGAAGTAACTTGATCCAATTGTTAAAAAAGGTCCACAAATTAGAAATGTACACTTTATCCAAAAATGGAAATATTTGGATGTGTTTAATTACCTGGATGTATCTTCACTTGGCAGTAATAAAACATGTATTTAAATTATTTTTATTATTGTGAAAACATGATTCCTAATAGGACCTTAGAAATGACAGCAATAATGAGACATTAGTCATATTTATTTCTTTATGTATTCAATTTTATATATTAACTTATTTCATTCTTACAACAATCGTATAAATAAGATACAATTATTTTAGCACTTTATCTATTCCCTGGTATAAAGAAGGAGCCCATTAAATATATATTGATTGAATCCACATTTTACTATTAATGAAGCCAAGGCTTAGATAGATGAGGCCAAAGTAAAAAACAGTTGGGATTTGGACTCATGTCTGTTAGGTTCCAAATCCTATGCACTTTCCACTAAAAAATATTTCCTTCCTCTTCTCTCTTTATACACTTAGGAGTGTCATTAAATGATTTTCTACTAAAGACAATTTTCTCAGCTGTCACATCTGTCAGTTGGACTCTAGTACCTTTCTTGGTTATCCATTTCATTTGGAACATTTCTTACACTGAAAAACAATCTAAATTCTTTTGGGATGGCTTCAAGACTCAGTGCCCTAACCTTTCAGTTTTGTGATTTTTTTCACCTGCTTGAATGTTATTGTCACTCAACTCTTTCTCCTACACTGGATCTTATCATCACCTGGAAAGTCTCAAGTAATAATAACAAGATACATTTTCTTTAACTTCATATAGTCCTTCTGTTGCTTGGACCCTCTACTTTCTCACTCTATCCTCCTTCCCTTCATTTCTTTCTTCTTCATCTATCTAAGATTCTTGTTACCGCATTTCAATCACTCTCCAGTTCTTTATTTTTTTTTCATTCTATTCTTCTTCAGTCACACTACTTGAGAAAATTCTTGCTCGTCTTCTCTACATACACGTACCTGGCCACTAACCACTAACAGAGATATCTGTTGTGTAGATAATGTAGATATATTCTACTAAAAACTTTTGATATCCCAGTTCACCTGGGACCTTAATCATCCTGCAATTCTTTTATGACTCCTTCTTCAGTTCTTGCTACTAATCTTCCTGACAGCAATTTAAACTTTCCATAAATCTCCATAAGTCTCCTTAAATTCTCCTTAAATGTCCCTCTCGTCCCACTTTCAGATAAAATATTTGTTGAACAAATGAATATTCATTTTAAAATATGAATCAACAAATAAGACCACCTTCAATCTTCTGCCACTCAACCAATAAACTAACCTTGCATGTACAGCATTCCTTTTCCATGTAAGCAATACCGCCTCTCTCAATTTTATGCTATTTTTCTCTGTCTTCTGTATTTTCATTCTTGATCTCCCTGTTGACGCCTTTCTAGTGTCTAGATATAGTGTTACCAAGTTATCCCATCAAACTTCCTTCCATCTTCTAGTGCTCTGGCTTCCACTATAGAATTCTCTTCACAGTTTCTACAAAGTAGCTTAAGAGTTTTCAACATTCCCTTTCATTATCTCCACTTCCTCAAATCCCACCCCCACTTTTTTTTTTACCACAGCCTCATCATTAGAGTAAAATGGCTTTCAGTCAAGGTACCCCTAGACTGTCTGATTAGTAATTTAAGTTTTAAAAAATATTTTTTGTACTTTGTCTACTGGTGGTATTTAAAACTGTTAGCCACACTTTACACAACAAGTCATTTGTCTTCCTTCTACTTTTCTTTCTTATTATTCCTGATTTCCTCTGTGGGATCCTCATTCTATGCATTCTGTAAGTATTTCTAATGATTTTTGTGGGAATTTTCTACCAATGTTATCCATTTGTCACATAAAATATCAACAACTACATTTCCATCAACCAGTGTGGTGGCTTGCATATGGGAGGCATACAGTAAATATTTGTGAATGAATGAAGATTATTTTTGTCTGTTAGAACTTGCTATGTGTAAAGATAGGCTGCTTCAGAAATTTTCTAAATCTCATATTTTTGGAAGAGCTTCTTTTTTCTTTATGAATATAACAGGAGCTATGTTTTACAGACTATTTAGATATGATCTGCTTTTCTTATTTTCATCCCTTGTGTTAGAAATAAAAGAATATGATCAGCACTATAATTATTGTAAAAATGAGAATGAATTAAGAAACTTTGTTTTTTATACACAAAAATTATACAAAAGTATTTCATGAGAATTTGTTTTTGCTAACATATAAATAAATGAGTATATGGAATTTTATATTTGACCTAGTCACATTTTTTGAAACACACTTAAATCTCTTTTCTTTAATGTCTTTCTGGGAAGACATCTTTCAACGATAATTTGTAAGAGTCCAATCCATGAGCTCAATGTAGAAATTATTGTCTATCTTTTGATATTTAAATTTTAAGTGTATTTAATTTTATCACAGAATTAGAAACAATGGTAAGTTGATCCCTGAGGTTCAGGAAGATTTTCTGAAATGCTGATATGCTGTCACATAATAAATATTATCTGTTTCTCAAATGTCTTATGAATTCAATTATGATGAGATGCAAAACAAACCAGGAACAAAAGAAATGACTCCAGCATATAAATGCCTTCTTCAAATGAGCCTTTGTTCTTCTACAAGGCCATGGATTAATTATCATCCTTATTCTAAGCATCTGGTACACTGCTTTGATTTAGTGAAAGGTTAGTTTGACCCCACAATCAAAGTGTTTTTATAAAGTGGTGGAATTAACAAGTATTACCTAGAGATCATTTATCAAAAGCAGGATTTTAAGGATGAAGAGATTGCTACTTATCAAATAACTGACCTTGACAGGCTAGATAAAGTTGACCTGAACTTTAGCTATGTAGCCATGTGAAGGATAATAAATTTTTCTCTTTAAAATGAATGCAAAATTACCCAATAAAACATACATTATTCCTGTAAAGGTCTTACAGATAGAGTTGGTAAGTAAGAACTTGAAGTTTCTGATTATAAACTCTGATAGTTCTTTATTTCCCTAGATTAGTATTTATAGAGTAAATGCCACGCTATTGCTTTGATGTCAGCCTAATGTCTTAGTACCTCTAAGAAATAAAAGTTGTGAGTTCTAAGGTAACTGAGGAAAAACTGTTGAAGGTGTGTGTGTGTGTGTGTGTGTGTGTGTGTTTTAGAAACAGGCTTGCAAAGATTTGTGGAAGAGAAACACACTGAAAGAGGAAAAAAATCACATTAATATTACATTAAAGTTACCTGCTCTATTAAAGAGAAATACTTGGTGACTATTCCCTCAAGAAAAGAGAGTGAGAGAGAGGGAGAGAGAAAAAAACATTTTTTTTTTCCCTGAAAGCTCTCACAGAGCTGAAAATTTCCCATGTTACTGATGTTGTTACCTGATCATTTAAGAGAGAAATACCATAAAATTGGATCAGGCTTACATAAACCACAGGATAAGTAGATCTTGTATCTTTTCTTTTCCCCATCATTTTTGCTTCATCTGGAAGAAGGATTGAGGGATCAAGACTTGGCAGGGAGAAGCCATGAGCAAGGTAGTGTCTACTGTATCATGCCAGAGTGAGCAGAAGGCATTCTAAGATAAGAGTGTTAGCTAAGGTGTTAGGATAATCACCCAATTAACGACTCCGTGTGTAGTGGAAGGAGGCAGAGTCCTAACAAACTCTCAAGTGCATGAATATTGAAGCTTCCAAGTCCTGAAACACCAGAGGGCTATCTATCAACAAAACGGCTAACAACTAAAGGGGTTCTTTGAAATTCTGAGTCCCAGAGTAAATATTGCAGATGGGGAATGGTAGGAGCTAGCTGGTGTTCTTCTAAATAACGGAAGAATGGCTAGAAATATAAATAGACTGGAAATGCCCCAGAGGTTGAGATATCTATTTATTTGCTAATGTTTTAGGTAAGTGCTTCAAATCTGTTTCTAAATATGTTGCTCTAAAGGGAAAGCAGTATTTCTAGTAACAATTAAGAACTGGTTCTCTAACTTGTACATTTATATTTTGCTACTAGCAGTATGAATTCTATAGGCAGTGGCAGTGCTAAATTCCCCCAGATATCATGCAATGGCAAAGCAGGCCGTGAAAGCTACCAAAATGCCTTTATCAAAACATGCACAGCTAGAGTCCACAGAATCCACATTGAGCAGGTACCATATAGATAGTCAGGCAATCCTTCTTCATTTAGCAAATGTTAATTGAGGGCCTACTGAATACCAGATTCTGCTGTAACTCAAAGTGTCACTTAAGCTGCCACATGGGCAGAATTTCAATATGTGGGATTGAGTATGTGTCTTCTGTTGTGCCTCATTAAATTGGCACACTGTCTTTCGAGGACTTCGGAGGTGGAGAAGATCTGTTTGAACACACTGCCTTTGCAATTCCACCTTTGAGAGATTCTTGAGATGCTAACAGCCTTGGGTAATGGGAAACCCATGACTGTATTCACAATCAGAAAGCAAACTCTAGGTTACCTTTAAACACATTGTAGTGGGTGGTAAGTGTTAGAAGAGTTGTGATGATTAAGCTCTGTAGTGAAATTTGCTTCTGGTCTAGTTTAAAAAGAGGTAAAATTAAATGATAAGGGACAAGCTTCAAAAACTATAGGAGAAACCAAGCTTTTCAAGCATCTGAATCGATCTATGGCTTCTTTCTGATGTTTTATTACAAAATACTGGAACAAACATTGCATTAGGAACCATTTAAACTTGAAGAATAAACAGAGGAATCAAATTTTTTTCATAAATTGATTGATATAATTATTCTTTTTTACTGGAGAAATTGTATATATACAGAAAAGTCATGTAGAAAGTATAGTGTCCTATATACCCCCTCATACATGGCAATTTTCCTTATTATGAGCACTCTGCATTAGTATGGTAATTTTGTTACAATTGATGAAAAATATTATTATATTAACTATTAACTATAGTCCATAATTTATATTAGGATTTACTGTGTTGTACAGTTCTTTGTTTTCTTTGTAAATTTTTATTTTGGTAGCATATATACAACCTAAAATTTCCCATTTTAACCACTTTCAAATATACAATTCAGTGGTGTTAATTACATATACATCATTCTTTACCAAATTACATCACCACCATTTTTTACCAAAACTTTTCCAAAGCAAAAACACAACATATAAAAACTTATGGGATGCAGCAAAGGAAGTACTTAGAGGGAAGTGTGTAGCTCTAAACACCAACATTAAAAAGGAAGAAAGAGCAAAATTCAAAGGTGTAACTACACACCTAGAGGAACTAGAAAGAGAACAGAAAACTACTTTTAAATCAAGTCTATTTCTTCCTTCAGTTTTGCCAGTGTTTGCCTCATGTACTTTGGAGCATCCTTGTTAAGTACATAGATATTTATGATTGTTATTTCTTCCTGGTGGATTGTCCCTTTTATTAATATATGAGGTCCTTCTTTGTCTCATAACAGATTTGCATTTGAAGTCTATTTCATCTTATACTAGTATAGCTACCAACTCAGCTTATTTTTTTTAATGCTATATATATATGGAATATTTTTCCAGCCTTTCACTTTCAACCTATTTATATCCTTGGGTTTAAGATGAATCTCTTGCAGACAGCTTGCAGATGGCTCATTTTAAAAAATCTATTCTACCATTCAGTTCTCTGACACTCTGTTTACCTTTTTTTTCATTCTTTTCTCTATCTGTTCTTCTATGTGTTTGATTTTGAAAGTCATGTCTTCTAGCTTGCCGATCCTTTCTTCTGCCTCTTCAAATCGGTGTTGTATGCCTCCAATGTATTTTTATAGAGTAGAACATTCATGGTGTTGGATTTTTTTTTTTAAGGAGGTACTAGGGCTCGAACCCAGGACCTTGTACATGGGAAGCAGTCACTCAAACCACTAAGCCACACCCAGTCCCCTCCAGTATATTTTTAATTAAATTTATTGTGCCTTTTATTATAATAAGATCTTTTATTTATCTTTACATGCTTTCAAATTCTTCTTTGTGCTCACCTAGTATTTACTTAATCTCCTTACTCTCTTTAGCCTTCTCATTTTACTTATTAAAGAAATTTGTTTGAACCTCTATGATTTGAGATTTGTCTCAAATCTTGTATGTCACACGGAGGTTTAATTTGCTCCTTTGACTGGGTCATATCTTCTTGTTTCTTAGTATGGTTTGTAATTTTTTGCTGCTATCTCAGCATTTGATCTTCCCTGGGGAGGAGGCCCTATAGGCTACCCAACTTCTCTTTGATGAGAATCGGTATTTTCCTGACATATCCAGGAGATGGCACACTTCAGCCAGCTGTTCCCCACAGGCCTCAAGTAGTGCTGTGACTTATTCTCAGCTGACTTAGCCCCTGTTAGGGGTATCATTGAGAATGAGGCTGCCAGCTGCACTGTGATGAAATTGTTGCATAGATCCCAAACCCTGTGGTCTGAATTCTCTAATCAAACATCACAACCTGTGTTGGGCTTTGCCCGGCTCCTTTTCTTGGGGACGAGCTGCCCTTCACAAGCTGTTCTTCATTGCTCCAGGAGGGCACTGTGTTTCTAAATTAGCCCCAGTTCTTCCCCTGCCAGAGATAGGCTTGCAACAGAGACTGACTGCTGTTTGCATTCTGAGCTGATCAGATTGAAACTTCCCATGTTGCATGGGGAAACTGATCAAAGTCTGCCCAACTTCCTCCCCTGCCTGGGATGGGTTTGGAGCCCAGGGTGCAGGTGGTAATCTGAGTTTTCCTGGCTGAAACTGTCTGCAGCTGCCCCGAGAAACTGGTCAAACTCAGCCTACCTTTCTTCCCCTGCTGGGGACAGGGTTGAAGCTCAGGCTATGGGTAGTAATCTGATCTGGGCAGACAGAAGCTGCTCCTTACCATCCAGGAAGTCACTGTGATTTCCATTCAGCCTTGCTTCCTCTCCTGCCAGGGGCAGAGTTAAAATGGAGGGTGCCACCACTTTCTGACTTGGACGGGTTTAACATTTAGCTGTATTTAGAACTGGAATCTAGCTAGCCAAATTTACTAATCAATAACAGTAGTCCGTGCCTGGCCATTTCCTCCTACCCTGTTTTTGGAAAATGGAGCTTCCAGTTCCAGCTAGCCAGTGGCTTCCAAGGTGGCCTGCCATGCCAGTGGGGGATGGGCACCAGCCTACACAGTGTGGAAGGATGCACAAATCTTTACACTATATTATCAGTCTATTCCTTCTGTTCTTTCTGGATGGTGTACAGTGTTCCTTTGGTCTCTGGGAGCACCCCAAACAGATGATTTCCATAGACCCTGGATGATTACTATCCACCTACAGGAGGAGCTGAATCTTAGAGCTCCCTACTCTGCTGAAATCTCTACCTCCCCTCGCAATCATTTTTAAAATTCATTTTCCTCGTCAATAAAATGGGAAACATAAAAGCAAACTGATAGGAATCTTTTGTTCGGTGAAATGTAACAACCTATCTAAAGTGTTAAGAATACAACCATAATAAAACCTGGTATTATTATTATTATTATTTTTTAAAAGATTTATTTATTTTATTACATATCTCC
>PVKH010033480.1:0-12004 GCA_004027955.1 Chaetophractus vellerosus | reverse complement strand
AACTCTTAAAAGTGTTTTCTGAATGCATTCTAGAGAAAAATCCACTTGTGAAAGACGGTCTTAAAAAAGACATCCCTCCTTCAGGCCTTTAATATCAAAAGAGTCCATCCCGGCAATGGGAACAACTGAGATATCTTGAAGATCATTGAACATGTGGGCATGTGATCACTCAAGAACCTGGAATCCCATCGGGGAGGCGAGTGACCCATAACCCGTGCCATTTTTGCCTCATTCTTCCTATGCATCCCTGCGTTTTCCTCTCTTGTTTCCAAACAAAGTCTTTGTTCCTTTGAGTATGGGATTTATCTGGGAGTTGATCTGTAGTTTAAAAATAGAAGACTGTACCTTCCATCACAAATTGGTCTGTAGCAGAACCCCAGGGGAGATGAGATTCACTGAGACAATTTTAGGTTTCCTGTACTTACTAAGCATTGCAACATTGGGAATAGGGACTTAGTCATCACAGTTTGGGTGGTTTAGTTGTTAAAAAAATCAACTTTTGTACAGAAATAAATATATTTCTCTTCTTCTGTTTTCTACGTGTGCCGCTACCACGGGGGCCTACTGAGTCTGCATTTAAATCTATGATATTATCAAATGAAGTAAGAATATGTCTTTGAAGTTTTGTGTTGGGGTACATTGGACAATTTAACCACATTATTGTACTTAGCACACAGCAATAAATGAGATAATGCATTTGAAGTGTTTAGTGCAGAACCTGATACATGGTAAGAGTTCAATCAATGTTGGACCTTATTGTAAACCCCTGGTTGTCTGACTTATAAACGAAATAATTGAGGCTTTGAGCACTTAAAAGCCAATGGATTGCTACTTGATGGTGGCCACAGATTTCAACGTTTTACACAATTCCTTTACCAACTTTGAAGGAACAAGAAGGGTTTTAGTAGAGCTGTGAAATCTCTCTATCTCCAGTTTATCTTTCAGGGCTTGCAAAATCTAAAATTTCCTGCTCAGATCTCTGTTCCTGACTAAAATAATTAAGTCACACCTCAGACAGTTGTTTGAGCTAATTTAATATCCCAAATTAATCAGAGAATAATTTCAATCTCTTAGCAGTTTCTTAGAAATAAGTCACAAAAAGTTATAGACTTTCTATTTTGATTATACCTGGTATCTGATTCATATTTTATTTCTACACTATTAGAAGGAGGAGGATGTTATTCAGAAGAAACTCTACTGCTGCACATCAGAATCAGCTAGGAATGAGTCTTAAAAATCCTGATGCTCAGACAACACACCGGATAATTAAGTAGAATCTCTGAGATTGGGACCAGGCTTCATTTTTAAAATTCCCCAGGCATTTCTATATAGAGCTAAGGCCGAGGCCATTTTTAGCATTGGTCCTACAGTGTATCAAGCATCAGAATTATGGAGAAACTGGTGATTCCAACCCCCCGCTTCCCCCAGAGATTCTGTATTCAACAGGTATAGGTTAAGGCCCAGGGATTCTCATTTTTAATAAGCACAACCCTCTCCCTCTAAGCAGTTCTGATTCATTTGACACTAACTTAACTAAACCGGAGTAAAGCAGCACTAAAATACACATTATTCAGTCTTTTGCCATATAAGGAACTTTAGCTGGCTTTCAGATGTGTGGTAAAATTTTATATTAGCGCCTCAGAGTTTTGGGATTGGCTTCTTGTGAACCACTCTGAAGCTGCCTTAATTCACCAGACAAGAGGCAAGAAACGGCTGGTAACATCTAGGGTCTCCTGGGAATGGTGTCCTTGGCTCACTTAGCTGGGTTTGCCCCCGGGGCTCAGCCCATTGTTTTAACTAATTTTATTAAACTTTAATAAATAATTCCCTCTCAGATTTTCTACCATCTACTGAGACTTCTATAACTTTTCCATGGTTTCATTAAATGAAAACCATTCTGACGGAGTCTCATGTGATGCTGTTACAGTCAATGTTGGACTTCCTGTTTGCTTTGTAATAAAATACAACTAAAATTTGCACATGTTTAATTTTCTCAAGTCCCCTCTCAGCGTCTTGGGTTTGACATTCCTTGGAGACACACCATGCATTTCCCTTCTTGTGAAATCTGAGCTGTAAGCACATTCTGTGTTTAACCCCTGCAGCTAGGCTCCAGTATAAATTGTTCTTGGGAAAGGCCAACGGGATATGACTTTTTAAAATTCTGCTTTGACTGAGTTTCAAGACAATTATAACTAAGTGTCCTAAATAATTATCTTTTAAAGTTGGTAGAGCCTTTAGGTTTATAGGGCAAAATGAGTCTAATGTGCACTAAACAGCATGAAATACACACTAATGGAAATCAGTTTTAAACAGAGTTAGGATATTTAACAATTAATGTGGCAACATGATGATATCATGGACCTTTCTACATAGCCAATCTCCTAATTTAAGGCCTGTGGGACTGAAATTTTGTGATCTGAAAATGACAAGGCAGATTGAGAATAGCCATTTCAGCTCCTTTTCCTTGATTCTGCGAATAGTCTCCTTTAAGCACTGGTTACTTTAGCAGCTGCTCTCTTCTCTACTGTTCACATCTGAAGCCTTGTCTTGACCATCACTCTCAGTACCTAGGGCTGAGGTGTCTGATAAGAACTAGTCTCCTGACCAAACGGTCATGTACAACTCTGAAAATAAAATCTTCCTGGTGGCCCGTGGGCTCAGGGCCAAGGGAAAAGGTGTCCCACTGAACCAGGTGGGGCGTAGTCACCCCAAGGAAAACATATATTTGCTCAGAATATATTGTGCTACCAAACTATATGTGAGTAAACACTTATCTTCAAATTCACCCATTCATTCAACAAATATTTTAGGTCACTTACTCTATGCCAGGTACTGTTGTTCATTGAGAACAGCAATGAACAAAAATTCCTCTCCTCACGGAGATTATATTCTAGCAGGGGAAAATGCAATTAACAAAATAAAACAAACGAACTACATAGTATGTTAGTGCAATGGAGAAAAGTAGGCAGCAAAGGAGGAGAGGGAGTATGGATAGGTGTCACAATTGTAAAAATAGAAATCAAGCAAGGCCTTACTGAGGTGACAAATGGAAAAGTGCATCCCAGGCAGAGAGAAGAGCATGTGCAAAGGTCCTGAGATGGGAGAGTACCTCGCCTGTCAGAGGCAAGGCACTTAGATTTTTAGGTTTAGGTGGAATCTCCTACCGGTTGAAGTTATCCAAGTGGATGGAGTTTGTCACTAAATTAGAAATGCTTGTTCACTAGGCTTGGAACTGGAGGGCCCTCCTAATCTCCCTCTTCGTCACATCTTCCCCTACTTCTCCATTCCTCCACTTCCTCCCTCTCTCCCAGACTTATTCACAGTGCCATCGTCTGAATAAAGTTTTCTGCTTCTTACAGACCTCCCAACAAAGGAGGTAGACTCAGAATTAAATGGACAAGGGCTTGTCCCTGCAAGGGAACATTCTAAAATCTGACCCTAATATCGTGTATGAGACACCTCTAGCAACATGAGAACCACATAGGAGAGGTAATTACATTTGATAATCCAACTTCATAGTGAAAGTTGCAAATGTATTCTGGCTTCAGAGAGAGGGGGTTAAGCTGGTATGGACAGCTCTCCAGGAGCTGCTGTGGTGGTGTGGGAAGCAACACGCAGGCCGTGGTATCAGGCAGGAGCTTGAACTCTAGTGATAAAATCAGGTAACTATGTGGAATTCAGTTTTCTCAACATCATTCCAAGTTTTTGTGAGGGTTAACATGTCATTGATAACTGGAGGCCCACAAATTGTAGGATTACCCTAGCAAATGTTTAGGCATAAACAGCAAAAAGAATCCAGTAAGAGAGGAACAGAAAGAAGGAAATGGAGTAAGATGCTTTCTTTTAAGGAAAATGGAGAGTAGAGCATATTTGTAGGGTGAAAGCAAGAAGCCCCAGTAGAGATTAAGAAGGTAAAGGTCTTGGCCTTTCACGTTTGCACATTCCAGCAGGGAAGGCTGCAGACAGGACTGTTGTCATCACTTCCTTATAAAGCTGCCTCGGTGCCTCACGATGGCCAGGCAGCCATGAGCAGGCTTGGGGTGGATTCGCAACAGCCACTGGGAGCCCGTTGGTCCAGGCCTATCAATAATTACCCTCTGGGTGTGGAATCAGTTGCCGAAAACAGCTGTAGGTTTAACCAATGTGATTTATGACCTGTGAACATGATCTGCCATGAGAAAGAATTAGTCCGAGTCATTTTTGGAGAGGAGGTGATTTTCAGTTGGTTCCTCTGAACATTGATGACTGTGGAAAGGTGTCCCCAAATCTCTTACAAGGAGATGAAAGAATGAGTGTGAAGCATTCTTGTCATTTCTGGCACATAGGAGATGTTGAATAAATGGCTACTGGCTGTTAATGGGAATTTCTATTATATATTATCTAACTATATTTAAGGTATTATTGGTTTGATTTGAAATCTGGTATAATAGTAATGAGGGAACATTATCATAGCTAGAAACAGCAAAACTGAAAAGAATTCATCTCAATTGTTTTAAGCCTAGGAGAGAAAAACAAGTATTTACCCAGAAACACTTACAAACTTTTGCCTAGATGAAAAACAATACTTGCCTTAAAGCAATTTGGGACCTCCTTTGGTTCAAGTCTCTCAAAATAAAATGTAACTCTTTAATTTACCCTCTGGTGTCTTTTTCAAAAACAACAGAAACAACAACAAAAACAGTCTGAACTGTTTTAAACTGTAGTTCATCATAATTCAAGTGAAATGAAAAGCTGCTGCCTTTTATAATAGATGAAATTATTCCATAATCATGTACACATGGAAATGGAAATGAACTCTCCAAAAAGAAATTAAGGCTCACTGTACTTGAGAACGGTGTGTCACTGAAAATCCAGTCAGGACATGCTGAGTTCCCTCTTCTTGATCTAGAAGATTATGATACTTATGGGGGAAAAAATAAAGGAAATTTAGAAAAATGATACAAGATGTTCCTTACATACTTTAAAATGCATGAACTTGTAGACAAGATCCTGCTCTATTATTTTATCATTTCTTACTGTGTGCTAGGTGCTTCAATATATTTCCCACAATGAATACACACACTTTTTTTTAAACGCCTCCATTTACAACTGCCCCACACGTCTTCTCTAAAGATTTCTAGGCATTGGGGCAATTGTTGACAAAAAAACCCACCGTCATGAAAGAAGTTCCTCTAGAGTAATGCGATTCTGAGTGGGGCCCCCGGGCCAGCAGCACCACCTGGGAACTTGTTAGCTTCAAATTTGGGAACTAGACTTGGAAAATAAAGTTAGTAACAACTATTATTGGCTAAATATCTCAGTGTCATGGGAAGCACTGAAGGAACCATGCCAAATGAAAATCAGTACATTTAAGGTATTGCTTCAGTCCTAGCCATTTTGCATTTGCTCACCTAAACATTTCTTTCTCATATTTGTGAATTTTGTCTACTTTAATGTTTGCAGTAGTTTTTTTAAAAGGATACATATGTTTTTCATCCATGATTCATTCAGACCATTGCCAGATGCTCATCAGAATGTGGAACTCCTTTCTCAGTATCTTTTCACGATGAACACTTCAGAGATTTATTGATTTGAAATATGAATATTCAATCTAATGGTAAAAATTATTTTCTAGTGTGGAGTGAATATTGTGGAAGTATTTTTATAGCTCAGTGGTCATAGACAGCTGTCCTCTGCAAATCATCTCACTGTCTAATATTACAAAAAGGGAGGGCTGTTACCAGCAATCATTGTCTCTGATGTACAGTGGAGAGAAGGCTGAATATGGACAGGCTCTTTGTGTTCTTGAAAGACAATAATGAACTGAGAAGTAACTTTACTTGCCTGGTTCTCACTTGTGGAAGGTTGGAGGGAAAGTTTTCACACCTCTAAGAGTTGGAATTCATTCTGAATACCTTTGGTTTTATCACAGCTCAGACAGACACTGTAGAGGTATGCTTGAGAAGAACACACACCATCCATTTCAAAGTTATTTATGACCATTCAAAATCCAGAACTTTTGAGAGATCATTAAAGTTTAACCTTTTTTCCATCTCCAACATGGGTATAATTATGTTGGAGACTTGTCCTGTGCTTTTGGCCTATTTGGCAGTCCACATTTATGAATCACCTGAAAATCAAGTAAGCAAGCAATTATAAATGATTTTGAAAAACAGAGATAGGATTGCGAAGCATTTGGTTTCTATATATTTTGGTTTCAGCAGTGTGAGACTTGATGCTTGAAGCATTGTCATACGTAAAAACAGCATATAAAGTATAAAAAGTTTTGTTTTAATTATTACATCTAATTCTGTGTGTGACATAATCCATAAACATTCTGGATGGGACACCAAATGTGAATGCAGAATTAGTCTTTGATCTGGAGGAATATTGTTTTCTTCTTTTTGTGTGTTTTTCTTGTCTACCCTATTAAAGTAAAACATAGCAACAAAGTAATGTGTATATATGGTATATCAACTGTCTTACTAAATGGTACATTAAATGTATCTCCTCAAATTTTTATGTGTACAATGTAATCTCTTTCAATGAATGGAAATATTTATGAGAGGAGCTAGTTCTCACTTTCCTTGGTTAATAAAAATATATTTAGCAGATTTTTAAAAAGACCTAGAAAATGTGAATGTCAGAAATCAGACTGGTGAGTCAATGTGTGAATTAGGATCAAACCACAAATATCTGAACATTGTATTATTACATGGATTTTTTATCGGCTGAAATTCTTTCTTCTATTAGGATGAGATTGCAGATTGGGTCTTCCACTTTGGGCTTGATTGTCTCTTTGTAGTCGTTTACCATCTACTTTTCAATCCTAAAACTCTCCATGACAATTTTCCCTTTAATATAAAACAAATATTAATAGACTATAGATAAAAGTCCAAGATATTGTTTTAGGTTAATATTCAATATCTGTGGCAAGAGATTTTCGAGAAACATGTGTCCTTAAATAGCAACATATCCACAGAAAAATGGAAATGTGTTTAAAGCCAGTTAAGTCATTACTTGGCTGTGTGTGTGTGTTTGTGTGTCTACATTGAATTACATTTTATGGTGGATGGTGTTTCAGGTAGTAAAAAACTCAGAATTTATTTTGAACTAGTAAATAATATTGGTTTTGAAATTCTTATTAACATTTTCTCTGTCTAAATGGTGTGCAAGCTATACAAAGAAATGATACTGAAAATATTGTAAATGCTGCAAAATATTGAAGATGGCTAAGGATTCATAAGAGCCAGTTTGTTAATAGACTGAGCACAAGGGATTGAAGGACAAAACTTTTGGTTAAAAATATAAATGGAAAATTTCCAAGTATGTATTTTTCTAAAGGTTTATTTCTATTTATTTATTCCCTGCCCCCCTCATTGTTTTGCTCGCTATCTGCTCTCTCTGTGTTCTTCTGTGTCTGCTTGTCTTCTCTTTAGGTGGCACCAAGAACCGATCCTGGGACCTTCCAGAGTGGGAGAGAGGTATTCAATCTCTTGCGCCACCTCAGCTCCCTGGTCTGCTGCATCTCTTATTATCTCTCCTCTGTGTCTCTCTTTGTTGCATCACCTTGCTGCACGAGCTCTCTGCATGGGCCAGCTCTCCTTTGCGGGCCAGCACTCTGAGTGGGCCAGCACTCTGAGTGGGCCTGCTCTCCACTCAAGCCAACTCGCCCCATGGACCAGCTTGCCGTCACCAGGAGGCCCCGGGAATCAAACCCTGGGCCTCCTATATGGTAGATGGGAACCCAATCACTTGAGCCACATTCATTTCCCCCAAGTATGTTTTTTGACATACAAACTAACAGAGGTATGAGTTAGTCAGGACCTTGATGATAACTAAAATCTGTCACATGCTCACCATGTACCAGGCATTATTTAAATAGTTTATATGCATTGTAAAACATCTTTATGAGATAGTTATTATTACCTGCCTTTTACAAGTTTGAAAAGCTTGAACTATTTTCCTAAAAAACTAGTAGAGTAACAGAGGAGACTTGAACTCAGGACATTCTGTTTCCCAAGTCCACTTTTGCTATTACTTTGTTGTACTGCTTGCAAATGACTGTGTAGAGAATCTGGGAATAAATTGTGTCAGGATAACCAACTTTTTAAAAAATCTCCCTTTAGATGTTAAAGCTTTGGTCTTCAAAACCTGAAGACCCTTACATCTGTATTAAACACCTTCTTGTTGGGGTCTCAAGATTAGAAAATCCTGGAATCCAATTAAAGCTGACTGATCAACTATAAATATTTATCTTCTCTTCCTTCTAAGACCCAGAAAAATGGAAGTCATGGAATAAAAAATATATAGACTCAAACATACAGAAAGCTACAGCATGTCAAGGAGATACTAATGAGAAAAAAGAGTTAATTTTTTTGATAGAGCCTTTGTGGGGTTGAGACTCTGGAAGAGGGCAGTGATGAAAATAGGTGACTGCTTGATATTCAAAATTCAAAATGCCCAGAGCAGGCAGTCAAGCTTCTAGTGAATGTGCTTCATCACAATGAATTAAGGAAATCAAGAAAAAGACATAGTCTTCAGGAAATAGTGAATCCAACTCAGAAGGTCAGTAACAAGAATATTCAAGGGGCCCGGCTAGATAGCTCAGTGGATAAAGAGCGCGCTGGGAGGCCCGGGTTTGGTTCCTGGGGACCTCTCCGAGCGGGCAGACGGCCTTGAGAAAGGCAAGCCGCCATGGGCGGGGCAAAAGCCGCCATGGGCAATGCAGAAAGCCGCCACGGGCAGGGCGGAGTCCCCACGGACATGGCAAAGTCACCCCTGAAAAGCGGAGCTGCTGTCTGCGAAGTGCGGAAGCCGGCAGCCCACAAAAACATGGAGGACTGCTGCCCGCAAAACATGGAGCAGAGCCGCCCGTGAAAACGGAATGGAGCCACCCATGATCGGAGCCAGCCGCCGCCGCGGAGGGCCGATTCAGTGTGTCGCCACAAAAGACGGGGGGAGACAAGAAGCAAACATAGAAAAACACAGAAGAATGGACACACAGCAAGAGCAAGGGGGGGGGGATATGTAATAAATTAAAAAAAATAAATATTAAAAAAAAAAAAGAATATTCAAGATGAAACCTGGGCAGCAGCCATTTGTTCAGATTGGAGCAGGAGGTTTGGGGGTTCCTGAAGAGATCCTCTGGAAAAAAAGGAACCTGATAAAACATATAATATAACAGAGCATGTAGCTGAGGTGGGAAGAATACACAGATGGCAGACATGATGGAGCATTTGGAAAAACTTAAGATATGAGTATAGAAAATTATATGTCAAGAAATAAGATAACTGTTAATTTCGGGAAAAGGGATATAAGAAAGAAAATATATTCCTTTTATAAAATCACTTTGTATTACTTGGCTCTGCCCTGAATGATATTTACATTGTCAATTTCTTAAGCACTAATTATTAATTTAACTAAAGAGTGATGTAATTATATTAAGAGGATGGAGGAGGGGAGATCAGTGGTATAAGCACACTCAGTCCTTTCTATTATAATCAGAAGTCTTTTGGTAATGTCTAAATTTTGATTAATCAAGAACTTTTCATGTA
Source organism: Chaetophractus vellerosus (assembly GCA_004027955.1). Lineage (NCBI taxonomy): Eukaryota > Metazoa > Chordata > Mammalia > Cingulata > Chlamyphoridae > Chaetophractus > Chaetophractus vellerosus. Next base: position 2,468 of record PVKH010033480.1, on the reverse strand, counting down.
ATTATGTTATTTAGAAAAATGACAGTGACTTCTAGCAGAAACAGCTAGAAGAGTTAACAATGATTGATGCTGGGGAATGAGATTGGGTGTTGGAGTGGGTCAGGGAACCACTATTTTCCATTACAAGGAGAGTGACCAGATATGCTGGTATACGCAGGACAGTTCTGGTTTATGCCTCGTGTCCCATCATTCTATTTAGCTTAATATTTTTCCCAGACAAGAGTATTGCAGTTTAGTTAATAAATTACATAGTCACTTTAAGTATTCTGGTTCAACTTGAATTTTTTAAAGAAAAGATGCATGTATTCCCTTGTTATAAATTTAAAAATAAAGGTTCAAAAGTAGAAAAAAAACACATATTGCTTTGCTATGTCTTTGCTTAGAGAGAAATACAAATCAAGAAACAAGTATCATGCCAGTTGGAATGGTCTTGGAGTGGGAGGGGCAATGCTGGCATCTAATTTATATTCCTTCCCTTGTGGTCCTAGTGTGACAATTCTACAATAGATGATAAAAAACTTTTCACCTAATGACTGACAAGAACAGACTCCTGGGTCAAAGTAGCACTCTTTCAGGAAGGCAGGCAATGGTTGGAAAACACGCAGAATTGGGAACTTTGGGAATATTAACTAAATCCTCACAGAAGAAAATGAATGCTAGGTCAACAGTAGAAAAATCTTATCTTTGTGTGATTTGATCCCTAACTTGGTATTGCTAAGAAGTAACCTGAATCAGCTTAATCTGAGTCATACCATGGTGTGAGACCAAGAGGCGTAGAATGAGAATGAAACTGTTCTTTCTCTTCTCCACATACACAGTACTCCAGTGAGCATGTTGATCAATGAGAATGCCTGTATCCCAAATTTCCTTGGTGGGGTATGGGGATCTTGAAGTTCTATCTAACCTGTTGCTTGAAATCAACAGTGGATTTCATGCCAGCCTCACCTTCTGGTAAATGTTTCCTTGTGAAGGCTGCTGGTTCTAGTCACTCTGACACTATTTTCTTCTGCTTGGGGAATGATAATGTACTTTAAATATACTTTCACTTATTCAAGCTCTTAATGGAGATCTTTTACTTTTTTATTAAAGAAATTATGAGCTTACAAAACAATCATGCATAATGTGCAGAATTCCTGTATATCACCCACCCACCAAAACCTTACATTGTTGTGGAAAATTTCCTATGGATTATGAAAGAATATGATCAGACCTGTTACCACTATCTATGGTCCACAGCGTACACTTGGTATATTTTTTCCCATACACTCCCTATTATTAACATTATGTATTAGTATTATGCATTTGTTATAGTTCATGATAGAACACTCTCATATTTGTACTGTTAACCACAGTCCATCTTCCACCACACAGTTCACTGTGTTATATAGTCCCATGCCTTGTACAATATACCCAAAGTGCATATTCAGTGGCTTTCACTTTAATCACAGAGTTCTGCAGTCATTGCCTGAGTAAACCTTTGAACATTTTCCTTAGTCCAAAAGGAAGAAACCCATAACCCCTGTATTAGTCAGCCAAAGGGATGCTGATGCAAAATACCAGGAATCTGTTGGTTTTTATAAAGGGTGTTTATTTGGGGTAGAAGCTTACAGTTACCAGGCCATAAAGCACAAGTTACTTCCCTCACTAAAGTCTGTTACTATGTATTGGAGCAAGATGGCTACCGAAGTCTGCCAAGAGTTCAGGCTTCCTGGGTTCCTCTCTTCCTGGTGCTTGTTTCTCTCCAGGCTCAGCTGCCCTGCTCTCTCCACAAGGCCAGCTTTAGACTTTCAGGCGACTGGCTCTGTCTATCTACCCAGGGCTCAATTCTCTCTGGGCTCAGCTGCTCTGGTTCTCTGTGTGTTTACTTCCTGGGCTCCAGCTCAAAACTCCAACCTCCCTTCTCTGTGGTGTGGCTACTCTGTGAGTCCCCGACCACCAAGGGGATAGGGATGCAAAGTCCTACTGATGTGGCCCAATCAAGACCTTAATAATCATTTAATGAAGTAAAAGTGAAACTTCTGAATCCAATATAATCTAATATGCCCAGAGAGATAGACCAGTTTACAAACATAATCCAATATCTATTTTTGGAATTCATAAACAATATCAAACTGCCACACCCCCCTATTACTGACCCTTAGAGTTGATATAGCACCTTCTTTGACATTGATGCAGGAATATTACAATATTGCTGTTAACTATTGTCCATAACTTACATTAATTGTATTTTCCCATGCATCACTAAATTCTTACCACCTTGTAATAGGGACTTACATTTGTTCTGCTTCATAGAAGATCATTCTTATATTTGTATTATTAACCATAGTCCTCATCCAAATCTGGGTTCACTGTTAGTCAGTCCCTAGGTTATTCTCTAGCTTTCTTTCAATTGAAGAAAAATTACTGTTTTCATCTGCAATCCCATTTATAAACCAGCTGTGTTAGTTCTACTTAACTCTATCCATTTC
>PVKH010033479.1:0-12003 GCA_004027955.1 Chaetophractus vellerosus | reverse complement strand
GGGGATGAAATTATCTCTTGCCAGTCAGACTCCCCGAGAGCTAGGGATGAGGGAGGGTCAGTTTCCCCTTAAGAACTTGGCTTCCTGGGAAAGGGATAGATGCCCAAAAAATAGGAGATCTGTTAAGAAGGAAGAAAGTAGGAATGTATGCTAATTAGGTAACCAACTATTTCCACTATGCCAAAGCTTCACAAACTTTAATATGCATACATATCACCTGATGATCCTGTTAAAATGAATATTCTGGTTCAGTAAATCTGGAGTAGAACCCAGGGACTTGTCTTTCTAGCAGGCTCCTGACACTAGCATATGGTTCCATTGAAAATAAATGCAAGCATCCCTCACTGTTCTCATCTAATCTATTTCTGAAATTTAGTTGGATATAGAGTTTATATATTTTTTATTTTTAATGGAAAAAATGATAATCCCAACCAAAATCCCTGAAGTTTCCCCAAATGTAATTAAAGCACCTTGAAATACTGTTGAAAAACTTTTAACAAGGAGGCTGAGATAAAATGTAGAAGGAAAGCTTTATTCAGACCGCTACACTGTAGGAAGGCCTGATCTAGATCAGTGACTTGCCAGTAAGTGGTATACAGAGCTTTTAAGGGCACAGGAAAAAAGGTGGCCTTTAGCTAGTTGGTACATATGTTATTGGAGTCCATAATACTTATTACACTTATTACATAATACTTATTACAACCCACCAAAAGTTCTTTATAATGTCAAAACATTTTAAATACCAATTATGGCTTTTAGTCCATGTATACAGTATTTCTTTAGTTTTTCAAAAATATTATTTGTGCTCCAGTTATATAGTAAAGCTTTTCAGATCCAAGAATACTTACATAATTTCATTCATCCCCTGTAACTAAACCGTGATCATCATAGGTGGAGATGTGCACATATCCAATCTTAGGCCTTTTCTGCATTCATCTCTTAATATTCTTTATCACTTTCAACTTTCCTTCTAATGTATGGCCTTTTCTAGGTCTTTTTGGCTCACCTGATTTCTTCATAGCCTTTTCCACTTTCATGGAAGATAAATTCACTTAATATTGTGGAGGAAACAACAGTAATAATGCATGACATGTTTAAAAATATATAAATATGATGTGATCCTATCAGAACAGCTGAGGGTAGGACACAGAAGACTCTACAGCCTCTCACCTTAAACATTTTCACTCAAGTACAAGCATACATTAAAACAGTTTATTGATTCAGATAGTGTATTTGGGGTAAAAAAATGAGTTATTATAGCAAATATTAGGCAAGTGAGAGTTCAGATAGTGAGAGATAACTGCCGCTAACAGTGTTGTTTATTTATTGGTTAAAAGGAGCATTTGTTAGATATCAATTCCAACTACAAAATATTAAGCCTATGAAACAAAGATCAATAAAAATATAAAATCAGGCATCTTAACATATGCCATAGCTAGTGAAACAGTGCTGAATGTGGGTACTTATATAGAGAGGTAAAAATTTTCTGAAAGTGAGATCAGAAAATCTTAGGCTTCTGGGTGCTATCCACATGACCGTCAATAAGCCAATAATTATTCTCTGCCAGAATTCTTCACTTGTAGGATGAACTAGTTGATATACTTTTCTAAGGTTGGGTCTAAATTCCTACTACCACTGCAAATATTAGAAGGGCTCCATCCCACCACAGAATCTTTGAACAGCCGTAAGAACTGACAAAAATATCTTTCTTAAAGCTCTAGAAAACAGTTAAGACTGCAGTAACAGGGCAAGTGCCAAACCAAGAAAAAAGCTACATAAAAGCCCTTATTGGATCCTCCCTCACCCCTCATGAGCTTGGCATGGAGCCAGCCCATGTTCACAGTGTGGATCCCCAGGCCTGGTTCTGGAGGCAGCAGAGTAACCCTTGTACACATACTGGAAGCATTTATGTCTGGCCCATTCTGTCTAGTATTGGCCCAAGGGACTCACTCTCCCAGAACTTGCCCTGCAGGTAGAAGATAGTTCATAGTGCTCTCATTTAGAATGATGTAGGAGAGCAGTCAAGTTGTGTTTCAAGGAATTGCTGTCTGTAGGACTTACAGTACAGTACTAGGGACCATGAGGGAACTCTTCCTAGAGGGGGGCATTTGTATCAGTGTAAATGGGGGAATTCCTAGGGCTACATATGCATGCCTAAGAGAAGACAAATGTACAGAAAGGATCAGGGAGACCCCAACACTTTGGCCTGGAGCTATTCTTTAAACTTGTTTTATGGTTAAACTGAAGAAGAGCATTCCACGTAGGCCAATCTGCAAAGACTGGGAAAAGTATTTTTTACCTTCCTTTTTTTTTGGTTAGCTTCTGTCATTCAAGGAAAACTCTTGTCAAAACACTATTTAGATAGACCGCAGTTTGAATACCAGCAGTAACACATTAAAATAGCAAAATGTCAAAGTTTCAACAAGATTACAAAACCTACAAAGAAACCAGAAGCAATGGCCCAGACAAAGGAGAAGATTAAAGCATTAGAAACCATCAAGGAGGAGGACCCAACCTGGGACACAGCAAGTACATATATTTTTAATTGTCCTAAATATTGTCAAAGAGCTATAGGAAAACATGGACAAAGAGCTAAAGGAAATCAGGAAAACAATAGATGAATACAAAAAGATTATCAATAGAGAGAAGCCAATTATGAAAAGGAGCCACATAGAGCTGAAGACCACAGTAACAAATTTAAAAATCCCTAGAGGGGTTCAATAGCCAAGTGGAGCTAACAGAATAATCAAGAGAACTTGAAGATAACACAGTTGAAATTATTCAATCTGAGGAGCAGAGAGAAGAAAGAATGAAAAAGTTAACAGAGCCTGAGGAACCTGTGGGATGCCATCAGACATACCAATATACGCATTGTGGGCGTCCCAGAAGGAGAAGAGAGAGAGAAAGAGGCAGAGAGAATATCCAAAAAAATAATGGCTGAAAACTTCCCAAATTTAACAAAAGACATCAATATACACATCCAACATTCTCAACAAACTCCCAGCAGGATCAACCCAAATAGACCCAATATTGTGGCACATTATAATCAAGCTTTTGAATGCCAAAGATAGAGAATTCTGAAAGTCACAAGAGAGAAGCAACATGTCATACAAGGGAACAGTGCTGATCTCCCATCAGGAACCATGGAGGCAAGAAGGCAGTAGGATGACATATTAAAAATGCTGAAAAGAAAAAATTGCCACCTAAGAATTCTATATCCAGCAAAACTGCCTTTCAAAAATGAGGGATCAGTCAAGACATTCCCAGGTAAACAAAAGCTGGGGGCGTTTGTCACCACTAGACCAGAGATCCTAAACACAGTTCTTCAAGTTGCAAGGAAAGGACAATAGACAATAGATTGAAGCCACATGGAGAAATAAAGATCCCTGGTGAGGGTAACAATCAAAATATAAATATAGGCACTATTTATTTTTGGTTTGTACCTCCATCTTTTATTTCCTACAGGATCTAAAAGGCAAATACATAAAATGTAATGATAAATCAGTGGGTATGGACTCATAATGTATAAACTTATCATTTGTGACAAGATCTACGTAAAGGTGGAGGGACGGAGGGGTATAGAAAAATAATTTGTGATTCGTGAAGTGTTCCATATTTTTATCAATTGCAATTGATGTGCCATACAAATGAAGGATGTTTATGGGAGGGTATGGGAGGTGGGGCGTATGGGAATCCCTATATTTTTTGGTGTAACATTTATGTAATCTAAGTATCTTTTAAAAAAATTTTTTTTAATTTATTAAAAAAAGAAACAATTTGTGTATACTATTGACATTAAGTTGATATCAAAGCAAATGAGATTGTCACGTATTTGGGATATTAAATTTAAGCTCCACAATAACTACAAAGAAAATATCAGAGACTATGCAAGCACATAGAGACAGAAATTAGAGTACAGGTTGCCAGGGGAAGGGAGCGAGGGAAATGAGGAATTATGCATAGTGAGTGTAGGGTTTCTGTTTAGGGAGATGGGAAAGTTGGGGAAGTTTCAGTAATGGAAACAATATTGTGAATGTCATTAATCCCATCAAATGGTATGCTTGGGAGTGGTTGAGATAGGAAAGTTTATATTGTATATATGTTCCCACAATTTTAAAAAAAGTCAAGCAGCTGAAGAGACAATGACAGTTAAATACAACACATGATCCTGGATAGGATCTAGCAAAGGAGGAGAAAAGGCTCAAAGGGACATTATTAGGACGTATGAAAAAATTGGAATATAGATTGTAAGCTTTATATCAGTATTAAATTTCTTGAACTTTATAACTGTGCTTGTGGTGGTTACATAAGTGAATAGCCTTGTTTTTAGGAAATGTACATGACAGCATTGTATTCAAGGAGCTCGATATTATACAACCTACATTCAGGTGTTCAGAAAATGGATTGATAGGCGAGTAGGTAGGTGGAAAATAACTAAAATGATATGGCAAATGAGGCAAAATGTTAAAATTGTGGATCTGAGTATCTGGAGAGATTGGGTATGTTGGAGTTCTCTCTATGGATGAGGTTTGTTTTATTTTTTAAACTGTCCTGTAAATTTGAAAGTATTTCAAAATAATTTTTTAAAAATGATAACATAAAAATCAGATCTCCTAGAAAAATATAGATTTCCTTATCAGTCACTATTGCTCCATAACAAATTATCGCAGCACTCTGCAGATGAAAAGACTCAAAGACCAGGGATGGAGCTGGAAGCATCTGAGTGCCTGCTTACTCACATGTCAGTTGCCTTGGCTTGGGATGACTTGAAAACTAGGGCTGCTGGCCATGTGGAGTGGCTGCTTCACACATGGCAGCCTTAGGTAGTTGGATCTATGCAAGGCTCTATGCACAGGTGTTCCAAGAAACAAGGCAGAAACCTCATGGCCTTTTATGACCTAGCCTCAGAAGTCACATAGAATCATTACTGCAGTATTCTACTGGTTAAAACAGTCATAAGCCCTCCTAGGTTTGGGGGGGGGGGGTATTAGACCCCACCTCTTAGAGGAAGAATATCAGAGAATTTATGGACACCATTTGGCCACACATATTTACATTCCTCCCACATGCAAAAACAAAAAACAAAAAACATTCCCCCATTCTAAAGATCCCCGAACCTTAAGATTAGGATCTAAATCAAATCTAGGTGCAGATAGGCTCCTTCAGTTGTGGTTCTTCAGTTTCAGGTCTTTGAGTACTTGAAAATCTTCTACTGGGAGAGACTGGAGATGAGTAGTTTTATTTTTGGACCCCATAGGCCTTGGTTCCTTTATCCTTTATCTAAATTTTGCTTGATAACTGACCAGTTCCTTTTTGTTAGCTCCTCTCTCTCAATCCTGTCTTATTACTGCAGCTAAAATAAACCATTGGCATTTTGAACGTTCTGTTTGGAGATCTCCTTTACCCAATCCACCAGTGCATTTGGTATATTTTTCCAATTTTCTTGTCATCATAGGCAACAGAATTGCTGCCCCTTAGATGTCAAGGATCAGTGTTTCCCACCTTCTGTATAATTCTTCCCTGACCTCTTCTACATCAACTGTCTCTAGACCATCCCAGCTCTACTTATCCCAACCGCAAAGCGAGTGCACTTTTAGGTTCTTGTTATGGTGGCATCCCACTTTGAGGTACCAATTTTTGTATTAGTATTGTTCTGTTAAATCACCACAAAACATAGTGGTGTAAAGCAGTAAACTGGAATGTCTCAAAGACTAAGATCGTCAGAGTGCCTGCACATGGCCTTTCTGTGTGGTTTAGTTTCCTCGTAGATGGCAACTTCAGGGTGGCCACACGTGGGTGGTTGCTTAAGGCTCCAGGCTCAAGCAAGTATTCCGGCCAAGAGTGGGGGCGTCTCATCTCCTTTTATTATGTATCGTCACTGCTGCTGTACCCTCTTGGTTGAAGCAGTCAGAGCCTGCCTGGATACAAAGGAAGGGGACAGGAGGAGTGTCACAGCGTTTCTCATCTGGCAAGTTAATCAAGAAGACAAGGAAATTTAATACATATCCTTGTTATTCCTAATCTTTCAGTTGCATGTGTTGGATTTTTTTAAAAGATCACTTTATAAACCGAATATTTTTAATAGATATTATGAATATACCTACAGGGTGAATTTTTTAAAATAACATAGTAACAAATGGGGACTTAACATGGTCTGGAATAAAAATTCATGATAGCATCACATACATTTTTCAAATGTCTGTATCTCAAGTAGCTTAGATGAACATAAAGCTCATACTTCTAGTGAGTGATGTTAGATGACTCAAAAAGTGGCTCTAGTGGTGATGAACAGTTTGGATGCAATTGTTTCAATAAAGAAAATTAGGGAAACACAGTATTTCTAAACTAATATGTAAGTGTAAACTCTGTTATATCCAGATAGACTTTTGACTATTTCATCTGTATCCTTGAAAGTTTATTCAAGTTAAAAACAATTGTAGATCTTCTCAATTGGAAAGACAAATATAAGGTTTCCTTTATAATAAAGCATATAAGCCATTAAAAATGTAATAAAAATAGTAATATCTGGTATCAGTATATAGCACGCTCCATTACTTTTTCCATTAGCGGGTCCTAGAATGATTTTTACTTTTTAAAATCGATTAAATCTCTCAGGTTTTTTTGTTTTTTTTGTTTTTGCTACTACTTGTAAAAAAAATTTTTTTTAATGCCTTTAGGAAGAATAACTTACTTTTCCCCCCACTTTTATTCTAGTAACATACAACCTAAAATTTCTCCTTTTAACCACATTCAGCTCACTTTTAAATTTCCTTTAAAATGTAAGTTAAAAGGCTTTCATATATAGTTAAATTAATCTAGAAACATTCTACAAAATGAGTGTTTCTTGGAAGCAATATGCACAGTAAATCTAAATTTTTTTTAATTTTTATTTTTATTTATTTATTTTTTGTTACATATCCCTCCCCCTTTTCTGCTTGCTCTTGCTGTGTTCATTTTTGTGTTCTTCTGTGTCTGCTCTGTTTCCCCCCGTTGCTGTGACGCACCAAGTCAGCTCACCGCACAGGCTGAGTCAGCTCACCGCGCAGGCAGCTTGCCCCACTCATGGGCGGCTCTGCTTCCGTTCACGGGAGACTTACCCAGCCCGTGGCGGCTTGCCCTGCCTGTGGCGGCTTTTTGCCCTGCCCACGGCGGCTCTGCCCCACCCACGGCGGCTTGCCCTTCTCAAGACGGTCTGCCCGCCCGGAGAGGCGCCCGGGAATCAAACCCAGGGCCTCCCATGTGGTGAACCGGCGCCCTGTCCACTGGGCTACAGCCGGCCCCTATTTTTGTTTTTTTAAAGATTTATTTTATTTATTTATTTATCCTCCCTTTGCTGCTTGTGCTCATTGTGTCCATTTGCTTTTGTGTTTTTCTGTGTCTGCTTGTATCCCTTTCTTGCGTCATCTTGCTGCGCCAGCACCTCACCGCGCCATGCGGGCCATCAGCTCACCGAGCCGTGCGGGCTGGCTCGCCTTCACCAGGAGGCCCCGGGAATCAAACCCGGGGCCTCCCATATGGTAAACGGGAGCCTAACCAATTGAGCCACAGCCACCTCCCAAAATCTAAATTTTTCTACATGTTTTCTCATTCGGGTTTTGTCATAGGTTTTCAAACAAGTTAAAAACTATTTCCTCGTTATTTCTATCAGGAAGCCATTGTTAATCTTTTTTTTTTCTTTTTAAGTTTCTGTAATCTTTGAGAGTCTTCTTTTTAAACATAGAGAAGTTGACTTAACTGTTTTTGAGATCTTGCCCAAATGATTTAACGTTTCTGCACCACCCTCATTTTAAAAGCCCTTACATTTTGGAACAAGGACCTGCAGGCTAATTTTGAGTGCCTGGAACATGATTTGCATCCCTGGGAGCTGGTGGAGTCTGCTGTATGGGGTGCCTGGACAAGGTTACCCGTGTTTATTTGGAAAGTCCCAGCGTTCACTACAGACATAATTTTTCTGTTCTTTCAGGTACTCCATATTTTGCTCTTCAGATTCGGAGGATGTGCTCATGGGTGCATCCTGATGGACAGCTGTACCCTCGGACTGGCCCATGCATCTCTAGACCCTTATGAGTCACTCTGCCTGACATCTGGGGAATGGCCAAATTGGGTTTTGTGTCCTTGTACAGCCTACAAGGATGTGGGGAAATGTCCATCGTTTTGTTGTCAGGGAGATTTTCTGTGAGCTACCAGCCTTGGTTTTTGCGTTCAGAGTAAATTTCATTTCACTTCAAATGATAACAAAGAAGTAGAATGTGACCTAACAGCAGTTCTTTACAGATGGGTAACTGCCTCAGAATCCCTCTATACAGGAGAAAACCACAAAGAATGATGAGACTAATGAGAGATGCTGTCTGTGAAAGAAAAGCTAGAGCTTGCTATCATTAGAGGAGTGATTCATAAATTAATTCACATCGATCTCCTCTTAATGCATTAACAATGGGTGTAGTCAAAGATTAAAAATCAGAGAAAAACGTTTGGATCTAGCTCATCATGATTTTCCCCATAAGTCTGGATACCATTTTCTTATTAATTTTTTAAAGGTGCAGAGAAGTTTTGGACCAACTGCCTTGACCAGTGAAGGGAATCCCGGAGACCTTCTCATGTTTCAAGGCTGTACTTTTCAGAGGACCTAAATAAATGCCTTACATTTTCAAAAATAAATAAATAAATGAATAAATAAAAGCCCTTACAGCACTATGGTTACAATATATAAAGAAAAAATGTGTTTTTAACAACATAAAATGATAAGTAAAAAGAATTAATATAAACAAAGGCATTCAAATAAAAGCTTATAATGGTTATTTTTAAAATATTATGTAAAAAACAGATACACCAGTCTGTTAATCTGATATATTCATTTTTGTACATGCATAATCTAATAATCAGCATGCTTAATATTTTAGAAGCTTTCACAAGTGTTTCGTAATACTTGTGATTTACTGAAATTTGATATAATATGGAAATTTATGAATTAAGTATGATAAAATTTTATTTAATCATATACAAAATAATTATCTTGATTAATTTTTTTTACCTAATGTATTCATTTTGGCTTGTTTTAATCAGGAAGAATAAAATGTTTGGCTTTACAGTAGAAGTGTTTGTTTTAATGACAATATTAAGATCCATAAATCTTTGGTAATAAAATTTTTTCAGTTTGGTAGTTTCAAATATTTGGGCTTATTTTGCCATAGTTTTGCCATTGTTTCTGTCATTCATTGTTGAAGGTATTTTATTTTCTGAAGTATGTACTCCAACTCATAAAAACTGTGCCTAAATTAAGTATAGTAATAGTGTACCTAAACCAGAGGTTTCAGGTGTCTTCAACTATTAAACTGCCTTAGGGAAACATAAAATAAACAAGACAAATGGCATTTTTTCCGTAAGTTATACCTGCCCAAGAACTAGTACCACCTACACATTTCACTGTTTTACATTTCCTCATGAGTTTTTATGCCCAAAGAGCCAACGAGCATAAACTCTAAGCTATCACAAATTGTTTTTCTACACAATTATAATTTGGGTGTCATTAACCCCATTTCATAGTCATCTTTTCGTAAATTAATATTGTTTCCAGTTTGTTGATGCTTGTACCATCATATAGCTATTCTACTTTGTTTAGCCATTTCCCTTTTTTGTTCACTTTGTAGCTTTTCTGCAATTAGAAAAAAAGGGACCACAAAAACATCACTTGGATCACCCCTCAGTAGTACCTAGGAAAAACTATTCTTTCACAAAAGAAGAGGTGAGACAGATTGATCGGGAAAACCAGAGGCTTTTGAAAGAACTGTCCAGGCAGGCTGAAAAACCAGGAAGCAAAGGTGCAATTCCCAGAAGAGCAACTGGCCATCCTCCTAAGTTATATCACAGTGCTCTCAACAGGCAGAGAGAACAACAAAGGATTGAAAGAGAAAACTTGGTAAGTAACTGACATCTTTCAGTCATCAAAGGAAATGCATTTGTACTGACTTGTAACGCCCAATTCAGGAAACCACATTAGCCAATTTTTAACACTTAAATATATAAAAGCAGGTGTTGTATTATATGTAAGGTATCTATGACGTGAAATACATGAGCTATGAACCAGGAAGGTACAAGAATGTATTTTTTATCCAGTGGACTATAATTTAAGGGACTATTACAGGAAAACATTGAAAGCTCTTATTTATTTGACCAGATCAGTGGAATTACTATAGCAATTGCTGGAAATGGTATCCAAGAGTCAGATAAAGGATATCTTTAGTGAAGTATTCAATCACTAGTTATATCTGTTTCACTTTATTGCATCCTTGAATGCTAAAATAGATTATATATCATTTATTGATTGATTCTTACTAAACGCCAGGCATTGTTCTAAGTGTCTTTCATATATTAGCTTATTGAATCCTCACAACAATTCTTTCAGGTAGGTACTGTTTTTAGGCACATCTCACAGATGAAAGAAGTGAAGCCTAAAGAGGTTAAATACTTAGCCCAAGGACACAGAGCTAGTGAGTGGTTGAAGCAGAATTTTAAAACCAGTTGATCTGGCTATAGAATCTTTAATCTTAAAATGAAATTAAACCCTTAATGAGCCCATAAATTCGTAGCTAAAATAATTGATAAAGCTATTAAAATTACTGAAACAGTTTGCAAAATTAATGCTTACTGTGTTTGATCACTAGTATAGTCCTATTTAATCAAGTACTTACCTGAACTTGTAACAACTCTTATGCATTTCTTTATTACCATCGCTAACACGAGCTAGGAAGCTGGGGTTGTATATTTACCGAAAAATAGGTGGTTTACTGTAATGCATGTGGTAAGGAATAGGTAACAAAGCAAGTTGAAACAAGGCTGGTAGGTAGTGAACTAATGATAGCTTTCTGCATATCATTCTAGCAATATTCAAGATTCATCTTTTATGACTATTTGAAATCCCTCTGTCTCAAACATTTGGATTTACTTTTAAAAAGCTGAAGCCATTAATGTCAAGCACTATTCTATATAGGAATAAGGAAAAAACTGTCAGCAGTTTCTTCTTGCAGCTTTTATCATCCACCGAATCAGTTGTGTATTTCAGCTGTTTCAATAAACACTAGGCAGAGAATTACTGCTTATTCTTTTTATTTCGTATACTCTGTAATTTTCATATGTGAACAATAATTTTCACCATTTGATTGTAGGATCTAGAACAGTAGAAATGATGCACACCACATGTAATTTTACGTTTTCTAGTAGCCACATTAAAAAGGTCAAAAGAAACAGGTAAAATTAATTTTAATAAATTTTATTTATCTTACTATATATAAAATATTATTTCAACATGTAATCAATATAAAAAGGTAATGAGATATTTTACATTAATTTTTGGTACTTATTCTTCAAACTCTGGTATGTATTTCATAATTAAAGCACCTCTCAATTTGGACTAGCCACATTTCAACTGCTCTGTAGCCATATGTGTGTAGTGGCCTTGTACAGTGTAGCTCTGGAATCAAAAACTAATTCATACAGTAATGAAAAAAGTAATTTAAAACTAAGTAGGAAAATAATAAAACATTACTATGTTATTATAAAAAAGCTAGTCTGCCAAATTTATGTTTAACTCTTCAGTCTCTACATCAAAATTAAGCTCATTCTTTGCCTTTTTAAAACTTTTCTTTGGTATTCCCATTATTCTTCATAATGACTTTGGTTATTTTTCCTATTTTAATAAAATGATACAGTAAATTTTCTGTGGAATTGTGCATTAAACTTGCCTTTTAATTGGAGACTGGTTAACATCCTTAAAATACTATTTTCCTAGCAGAAATATGGTATGTCTTTCCATTTATTCAAGCCTTGTTGTATTCTACCTTAGTGGATTTTTGTGTAGTTTTCTTTAAAACTACATATTGTTGTGCCATGGTTACTTCTTGTATATTTGTATGTTTATGTATTTATTTATTTTTTTAAGATACTTACATTACATAAATGTTAGACAAAAAATATAGGGATTCCCATATGCCCCACCTCCCACACCTC
>PVKH010033478.1:0-12010 GCA_004027955.1 Chaetophractus vellerosus | reverse complement strand
ATTTTAAGAATAAAAGCAATTTCCTAAAAGGATATTGTGGGGCCGGCTGTATAGCCCAGTTGGTAGGGCGCTGGTTTACCACATGGGAGGCCCCAGGTTCGGTCACCGGGCCTCCTCTGGCGGGCAGAACGCCTTGAGAAGGCAAGTCGCCGCGGGCGGGGCACGCCGCTGTGGGCAAAGGCAAGCTCCCGTGAGCAAGGGCGAGCCCCCACGAGCAGGCGGGCCGCCGCGCCGGTGAGCTGACTCGGCAGGTCACCCCAGCAGGGGGAGACAAGCAGACACAGAGGAACACAGAGAAAAATGAACACAGCAAGAATGGGCAAAAAGGGGGGAATGTATAATGGATAAAAATAAATCTTTAAAAAAAAAAAAAAAGGATATTGTATAGCTCAAGACTAAATATTCTCCCACCAAGTCTAATAAGGTAGGAAAAAGCACAGAACAAAGAAAGTGGGATCAGATGCTTAGTTGCAAAAAACAATCTGACAAATTTTTCACTATACTAACTCAGAGTTGTGATACGGAATATATAAGATCCTCCATGTAAAGCACTTAGCGCATTCCTAGCACGCAGTAAGCACCCCATAAACGTTAGCTGCTGGTATCCTAATGGCTTTCTGTTTCATTCCATAGAGCTCAATGAATCATACATCTTACTGACAAAGTATTTTCTAAGTTTTTCATTTGTTTCCTGTAGTATTGTCAATATTACAACTACCAGTGGCAGTGGCATTGGTGGTGGTAGTGAGAAAAGAGACAACATTGTAGTTGTATCAAAAGCACCAGGCCCTGAAAAAGAAGGAAGGGTCTTTATCATCACAACAGGCAGACCTAGCACAGATGATACACTAACAATTCTTATCAATTCAGTTCTACTGGACATACAGGAAAAGGATATTCCTCTCTAACTCTGACAACAGGGTGACTGTCTTGATGGTTTTTTAATGGGTAATCAAGAGGTTTTATCCAGGTTAAAAAATTTAAAAATATATATATTCAAAGAGAAAAAAATATGTTCACATCAGTAAAATACTTTTTTCCAATTCTGTAGTACAGATCAAATGAGTTAAGTATAATAGCATACTGTTCAGTACCCACAGCTATGAAAATGTAACTTTCAAATTCCTCCCTACAGACCTTCAAATCTTAAAACTGATGAGCTGAGAATGAAACTAAAAGCAGTAATCACTAAGACATATTTTTTACATAATAATTTAATAAAATTCACTTTTTCAGTATATTGAAAAAAGAAAAGTCAAGATACTGCTGTTAAGAGTTTACATTATAGAAAAAAATAAGAGTTACCTTATTAAGGAAACAAATGAGAAAATGATACAATGAGAAATATCAGTAAGCCTTCCCCTCTTCCAACAGTTATAGCTTTAAAGAAACATATGTGGTAACTAAGGTAAGAAATGAAAAAAAAAGTACCAAATTATTCCCCACTTGGACAAGAAATGCTTACTTTTTGTTTTTCATAAGACAATTTATGGAAATATTTTGAAAAGGGGAGAGGTAACGGCTTAGGTCAACTTTGTGATAGAAAGGTATTTCTAAAGGAATAATACAATGCAGAAATGTTAAATATGAAAGAAACAGTAAGAGCTCCTCCAGAAGTGCTTATTATGGGGCCAGAGGCAGTGACTAAGGACCTTAATTCTGATTTAGGTTTTAAAAAATTTTTGTGAAACTTACAAATGAGATATATATTTATTAAGGTAGATAGTATCATAGGATGATTACTTCTCTGATTTCATGTTGCTTTATAGGACTTGTCATATTTTAAAATTCTACAAATTAAAATATAAATTAATTATTCTACACTTGAAATACTTTGAACTCCAATTTTTAAAGGAAAATTAAATTTTCTTTTAAGAGACAAAGGGATTTCATTATCTTCCAATTTATGACAGTCATTTTCATATTTGAAATGATTATATAGAATATATAAAAAACTTGTCCTCAAATTTCAAAAATGTGTTTTTATTTACTTGAAAACTCTATTATGTTTAACCCCTATATTATTAAAGTTTGAGTACCTAAAAACACTTAAGATTCTATAAGCTAAGACATAGCATTTGTCTTTAAACTTCTTGAGGGAAGTGGATATGGCTCAGGCAACTGGGCTCCCACCTACCACATGGGAGGTTGCTGGTTCAGATCCCCATGCCTCCTAAAGAAGACAGCGAGCTGGCATGATGGGCAGGTACAGCAAGCTGACACAACAAGACACAAGAAGAAAAAACATGATGAGAGAAACAACAAAGCAGGGAGCAGAGGTTCCACGTGCCTACTAAAGAAGACATCAAGGTGCTACGATGGGCAGGTGCGGTGAGCTGACTCAACAAATGATACAACAAGAGACACGGAAGAAAAACATAATGAGATACACAACAAAAGCAGGGAGTGGAGGTGGCTCAAGCAATTAGGCATCTCCCTCCCACATCAGAGGTCCTGAATTCAGCTCCCGGTGCCTCCTAAAGAAACAAGGAAGACGAATAGACACAGCAAGTGAAAAACAACAAGGGAGTGGGGAGCAATAAATAAATAAAATAAATCTTAAAAAAAAATAAACTACATGATAAGAACTTTAACTTTTAAATTATTTTCCTTAGGAATGACTAAAATGAAACAATTGCAACCTAAATTACTTTGCTGAGGTACAAGTAGATCTGATCACTTTGAAAACGATACATTCATAAAATAAAAGCATACGAAGACAGACAATATGATCCCATTTCTGCAAAAGTAACAAAAATGGCAATTTGGAAATTGAGGACACTTTAATATGAGGATAGGCACTGAACAGACGATGTAATGTTAGGGCTATAGCTGAATACCTGAGGGGAAAAGAATGTTTCTGAAATATTTTCCTCTCCAGAAGTGTTTCTAAAAAGAAAAATGAGCATGCAGAGCAGAGAATTCAATGCTGAATGATTCTGTCATCCCTTTAAACTCACGACATGGCAGTCACTCATTTCAAATTTAATAGCATAAAGTTTGCATGTACATGGGAGAAAAATTATTCCATATATTCATAATTTAATTCTGAACAGCATTGTAAACTGGGTGCTATTCAAATGAAAAGGAAATTATAATTTTAATGCAAAGTCAGGGCTGGCTTTAAGTGTTAAAGGAAAAATACTCTATTACTTTCGCATGTTAATAAAAGGTAATGTTAAGACAAAGGTAAAAATTAAAGTGAAAAAATGTCTAAGTTAACAAATTTACATAAAACTGGCATAATACAATATACACTTATAGCCCACTTAAATAAAAAAAGGGTAAAAGCATCTTCTTGGATCTTGGGCTTTCAATTAATTAATATTCATAATGTGCCAATTATTCCACAAAATGTATACAATATGAATAATGGTTGTAGGGTTTGCTATTTGGATAACTGCGTAACTGCCAGGATAATTTGTTACCAGAAGGAAAAATTAAAGTTTATGGCACTGTACTCACAGTACGGTGCTTTTAGTTGAGCCACAAAGCATGCTGTGGTTTATAGCTGAAATAAAAATTCTGTCTTTTCAAAGTCATCTGCATGTGGTTGAGGTGTGTCTGAGAGAACTATTTTATTGTAAATAAACGTAGGGGCTAAATAAAAGGAAGCTGCAAAGGCAGGTGCAGAACAGTTAAGCTGTTTTAGTTTCAGGGGAATAAAGTAAATAATTGTTCTGGAATTTGTTCAGTTCTGGGCATTCTGCCACACAGGAAGGGTGTGTAGGTTACTGAAGCTAACATAGCCACATAAAGATGAAGTAATAGAAATAGGCCACAGTTGGGCTCCAAATTTCCTTATTTTATCTTAAAAATGTAAGGATCTATAATGACTCTCATTTCACTCTTTGATATTTAAATATCACTGATACTAATATGGACTCACTGAAAGTAGAAGATTTCTGCAAGTCAGAAAATATTCTCGGGGTCGGCTCGATAGCCCAGTGGATAGGGTGCCGGCATACCACATGGGAGGCCCCGGGTTCGGTTCCCGGGGACCTCTCCTAGCGGGCAGACCGCCTTGAGAATGGCAAGCAGCCATGGGCGGGCCGGAGCTGCCGTGGGCAGGGCAAGAAGCTGCCACGGACATGGCAAGAGCCACCACGGGCAGGGCAGGTCGCCCGCGGATGGAGCGCAGCCAGCCACCCGCGAACTGAAAGCCGGCCGTGAATGGACGCAGAGACCGCCCACAAGCGGGGAAAGCCGCGCCTGCGCAGTGACCACTCTCGGCATGTCGCCGCAGCGGGGGGAAGGGGAGATATGTAATAAAATAAATAAAAAAAATAAAAAAAATAAAGAAAAAAAAAAAGAAAGAAAATATTCTCTTTAAAGGAACTGTTTTCTTCAAGACCCTCATAAATAAGGAACATTGCAATTTTCACTTGTTAATGATGACAAAACAAGTACATCTAGTACCTAATTTGGAAATTCACCAGAGTCAGAGGAATACAAATAAAAGCAGCCTGTTTTACTTCGAAATCTCTTCTTTGCTTACCTTTTCATGCTGTGTGGTCTGGCCTGAGCCTTAATCTGAATCCCAAACTTCTTAAATCATAAACCAAAAATAAAAGAGCTGGGAGCAGACATGGCTTCAGCAGTTGAGTGCCTGCCTCCCACACGGGAGGTCCCAGGGTCAGATCCCGGAGCCTCCTCGGGGGGGGGGGGAAGAACAAGCAAAACAAATGATAAAACCAACTCAGGGAAGCTAATGTGGCTCAGTGGTTGAGCACCACCTTCCCACATGAGGTCCCGGGTTCAATCCCTGGACCCCGGTACCTCAAAAAAAAAAAAAAATCATAATAAAAGAGCGTGGTTTGTGAGAGAACAATGGAATAGGAGTTAGAATGCCTGAGGAGTTAGGACCAAGTTCAAATAGAGATCTCAATTATTCAAGCAACTTTGTGACAGAGGATGAAAGAGTCTAATAAATATTACATTTATAATTTTACAAGACATAAATCAACTTGTGCCTGATAAAGAGCTATGAAATGCACCTGATAACTCTATCTATGATTCACCACATGATCTTCTTTTCAAGAATGTTTCTACAGCCTAGGACTCTGATCACATCCTATCAATTAATTAAAAACTACAACAAACAGTTATCCCTTCCACATTGCAACTTTCCTCATCACGATTTCAATATTCACGGGTGTCAGCATAAGCAATTAAATGGGAATTTTGGGGCAGTTTTGTGGAACCTGCAGATGACACATGAAGGACAGCACAGAAAAAGTTTAGAAACTCAGAAATGCATGAAATATACGTACAGTATTGTATAATAATTAGCCCAAAATTTACAGTAAGGTACTGTAAACAACCCTTAAAAGAAAAAGAAAAACATTCAGACTACTTCTCTGTACCAAGGGAGGGCCAAAAATTTTTACATTGATTTTCCAGATCACAGGGGCACCATGCCCCAAACCCCGAGACATGGAAGGGATAACTGTACTCTACCAAGTGATAATACTCTGTACACCCTTAGCTCACTGTTTCCTTGGTCCTGTGAAATGAGCACTCTGATATAGCCAAAGAAAGTTGTGGGGGACAGTGGTATGGCTCTCGATGAGCAGACAGTGGCTTATTAATTCCAATTCTTCTGTATCCAAAAGTGAGCTATAAATCTCAAGGACGGAGCAATTATTTTAGTCTATGGTTTTCACAGGAGGAGGCAGTGCTCTTTGATGGCACAAGAGTTGGTTATGTTTTTCTACTTATTACATGTTAGATAGTAAGCAAGGCAATAGAACAGTATCAAGTTTGCCAGATATCTGTAAATCATCAGGATACAAAAATTCCTCATTTCCCACATCAATATTCATCTTAGACTCCTGGATTCTCATCCGAAGCTGAGCTGAAGAGTAGAACCTGCCAAATAATGATCCTGATTACAACCAACTGGTAGCTAAACTTCAACTGATATTTCCTATAATTTCAGACACAACCACGGATCACATTACTTTGTTATTCCTGAGTTGACATTTTATTTCTCATAAAGCATGATCCTCAACTGAAAGATATTTTCTTAACTATGTAATGGAATCACCTGGTATACAACGATGGTGGTAGATATTTTGTGACATCACCAAGATAACCATATCCTTTTATGCCCTCAACATAATTTTCAGCTAAACGGGGCTGATGGGAAATGAAAATTTTAACACCTATCTTATCTGACCACCAATATGAAATAAAATTTTAGTTTGTCCCAGAGATTCTATTTTGCTCCTGGATCAATTCAAATTTTCTTAAGGGCAAGAATGTACAACTGAGTACTTTGTAGGTGTTATTTATAGAACTCTCTTGGTTCAAAACTCTGCTGTGAATGGGGCTACTGGCCTCAATATCCTCACTAACTAGCAAGTGGGTAACAAAATAATCTGATAGTATTATGCATCCACTCCCTCCTAGAACAATCATTTACTGCATGCTTTAAATTCAAGGGTCTGAGGAAAGGGCATCCTGTAATACATGTACTAAATAATGTATAAAACACGGCTCTGTATCAAGAGCCTATGATAAGAGTTGCAGCAGTGATATAAAGTATAAAAGAGGTCAGAAAAGAGATTTGACTTGAGGCTGGGGTAAACCAAGCTTCATGAAGGAGGTAGCACTTGAATAGAAGTAGATGCCTTCTCTTTACATCCAAAGCATAAGCAACAAAAGAAAAA
This sequence comes from Chaetophractus vellerosus, assembly GCA_004027955.1. Classification (NCBI taxonomy): domain Eukaryota; kingdom Metazoa; phylum Chordata; class Mammalia; order Cingulata; family Chlamyphoridae; genus Chaetophractus; species Chaetophractus vellerosus. The sequence continues at coordinate 5,336 of PVKH010033478.1, read as the reverse complement.
AATAGATAAATGGGAGCTTGGCAAAATTAAAAGTTGTACTTAACTGCTTATTTTAAAAAAGAAGAAGGAGGCTACTTCTTTCTACTTGCCAATGAGTGAGGAAGTTTTCCTATTCCTGCACAAATAGGCATCTATGTAGCTGACATGAATGTAAAAGGTTATCACGTCAGTGGAATGTGAACGCCAGCATTATGCCAAGAACAAGGAGGAGCTCCTGGCTGGGAGGATCCTAGGAGAAGCACAGTCCTATGGAAGATGATTTAATGGTTTTATGATAACCTAAACCTAATTTCAGATATTTAATAGACTAATGGTTTGTAAAAAGATTGCTACTGGTTGCTTGCCATTTCCTTCTTCACTACTTACCGTGAATGCCCAGGGGAGTATGTGCGAGGTAAAGTACTGGATAGGTGTACTTTACTCATGGAAAGCCCACAGACTTTTCCTCTCAATATTCAGATTGAGTGTTAAAAGACATTACTTTGCAATTCTTTAACCAAAGTGCCTTGACATTATGTTTGGGATTACACTAAATTAGCATGTTTGTAAGACTTATTTTCATATGCTCTATTTCTCATAATATACACATCAAGCTATTCTAATTTGTGAGATCAGAACAGTGAAGTTTTGAAAATGTAATGACGTGCAGAAGTAAAATATTGTCACAGCATAAACTTTACTATATATTCAGAAAGTTTTTGTCTTCTGATATCAATGTCCAAAAGAAGGTTCACTGAATCCCTATATATACTTAAAAGTAAACACATCAGCTCTTCCTAATAAGGGCTTTTTTCTTCTGTAGAGATGATGATGATAATATATATGCACTGATGAAAGCATTACACATAAATCAATGTCCACAATAACTACTATCATCTCCATTGTACAGGTGAAAAATATAGTGAAGAAACTGAGGCTCAGAGAGGTTAAGATATCTGCTCAAGATCACAGAGTCAGAATGTAGTGGAGCCAGAATGGGAACCCAGCCCATCTATCCAGGCATTCTTACCCTTCCTGAGACATGGCTGCTACCAAACAGGACTGCAGTCTTTGAGATTAAAGGAGCTAATACCATTCCTCCATTGCTAAGAATACCACATGGCAGTGAGGCTATATTTTTTAAAATTATTATGCATTCCATCCAAGAAGATTGTTTTTGATACAAAACATGATCAAAGATATAATATCAATAATGGCACTAGCAAGGAGGATTAGAAAAATATACATTATTCCACTTGAGCCTAATGTGTAGGCCAAGATTGTCACATACACTGGTGAGAGGTTTAAAATCAAATATACAGGGTAGGCTAAACATTTGCTATATTAGAAACCATGCATGTGTCCCCAGACCTAGTTTTTCTCCCTAGGTCTGGTTTTCAGAATGCTGGTGATAAAATAAGCCTGATTTATTATATGATCATCCTGTATGGGAAATGACTATAACTCTAGGTATCTTTGGTCAACCTTGGGAGATATAGCAGGGGGACAGATGTGGCTCAAATGATTGGGCATCCATCCATCTCCCATGTGGAGGGACCTGGGCCTCCCATGTGGTACACCGGTGCTCTTATCCACTGAGCTATCTAGCCGGCCCCCCCAGTAAAAATTTTAAAAAGAAAAATATAGAAGGCGTGTGGGCCACCAGGCCCTGGGTGCAGGTGAGCCCCCCATGTACGGGTGCAACGTCAGGCCTCGTGAGCTGTGCAAGGTGATGATGTAACAGGAGAGTGACACAAGGGAGAGCCAAGACAAAATGCACGGAAAACCAGGAACTAAGGTGGAACAGGCGGTAGGATACCTCTCTCCCACATCGGAGGTTCCCTGGATTGAATCCCAGTGAAGACAGGAGGAGAAGGGTGAGAAGAGAGGGCAGGAAATGAACACAGAGAGTTGCCCAGTAAATGGATACAAAAACAGCAAAAACAGGGTAGGGGAGGTAAAAATGGATAAAAGTAAATAAATAAATAATAATCCTTTAAAAAATGTATACGGGAGTAAGATATGGACTATAATTAATAGTAATACTTTGATGATGCTCTTTCATAATTTGCTAACAAATGTTTCACAACAATGCAAAGTATTTGTGGTGAGGGGATGTGTGGGAGCCCTGTATGATGTTATGTATGTTTGTTTTATAATTTCACAATGTTTACTGAACACTTACAGTTTATGTATGTTCATGTCTGAATGATATACTTCAATAAATTGTTTAAAAAATAAAAATAAAATAAAAACAAAAACAAACAAAAAAATCAAATATATATGGTGGTGATGGTAGCAAAACAATGTGAATGTGATTACTACCACTGAATTATTTGACAGGTTAAAAGGGGGAATTTTTATACGTTACTAGAATTAAAATTTAAAAAGAAAACAAATCAACCATAGGACTGTACAATACAGTGAACCCTAATGTGAATTATGGACTACTGCTAATAGTACAACTAAAATAATATTCTTTTATCAATTGTAACAAAGATACCACACTAATGTAAAGTGTTGGTTATCTGGGAGGGGGATGGGAGGGAGTAAGGAAACTGTATTTTCTGCATGATTTTTCTGTAAACCTATAACTTCTTTTTAAAAAAGCAAATATACAAAGTTAATGAAAATTAGCTTTCTTATTTTTTTATCTAACTTTTCTGTGCTCTGTTCTACTGGGCAGGTGATGGGCGTGACATATTTCAGGAGAGTCTTAAGAAATTTTTGCTGCAACTAAAGAGATAGTAGAATGTTATGTGGTGCCACAAAAATCTTATGGGAGCTAGAGTTGGCTAATTAACACCAGGTGAGTGTCTTGGAATAAGACATAGATATGCTGTCCTAGATTGAATGATTGAGATGCTGAGTACTGAGTCAATCCCTTGACAATTTTCAATAGAAACTAATAAAGGAATGTATAATATGGTTCCAGATTCCTTAGGACAGGAATAGAGGAAAAGATGAGAGGATATTTCTCCACTATCTAAATAAAGTGGGAGGTGTATAATAGTTATTTCAATAAATAACATAACTGTATTTTTTTGGGCGGTGGGGTGGGGGCGGGGGGAGGCAACCTCAAGAAACTGGAACCCTTCTTGCTATCTACCACAAAACATCCATTCAGAACATTATTGCCAAAAGATAAAATTTTAAAGCCATCAAGGAATTCTAGTGCCAAAATTGTAAGATGTTTCCGTATCTTCAAAGTGCAGAGTATAACTGGTCATGGGGTACAAAGGTCTTGTTCCTATGTTTACTGCATGAGATTCTAGTTTTAAGTCAGTTCTGGGCATTCTGATAAATTTACTTTGTTTCATCAAAATGCAGTATTTACTAAGAGCTCCCAATAAATCAGTCTTCTTATCTTACTGCTCCTTGGGTCAAATCTTAACAACTATGAAGTGTTACAAGAAAAAGAACGCCCCCCTCCCAATGGTGATAGAAGTGTAGACATTCTAAAGCTGGGTGAAAAATGAAAACAGAACTGCCTACTACCTTTTTCTCATGTCTTCTCAAATTCTTATTTTGTGGAATCTTTAAAACCTTCAAATTTCAGTGAAAAATGGAAAATATGTTGATATCTTGCTGTTAGAATAAGCTATGGAATCATTTTTCTTGAAAACACAGTTTTTATGTGAAACATGTCATAGATCTGGGAGCAAACTTTCATGCCACATACCTAGCTAAAGTTACAACAAATAGTAAAATAATGAGGGATTCAGTTAAATATTCCTCCATGCTTTGTCACTATTAATCATTTGAACTGCTGATATTGATTTTTAAAAGAACATCCAGAAAATATACACCTAAATGTTTATATCTCTGAGAAAAAGACTCAGTAGTTTAAAAAAAAAAATCTTAATGTTAGATTTTCTCTATCATACTTTTTTTCTTTTTTTTGAGGGGGTAGAAAACAAACCATCCCTGGAACTATAAATTTACACTGGGCATATAAAGCTTTTAGATCTTAAGAAATTAAATTTCAGAATTCCAATTTCTCTAAGCACAACAGACAAGATCCAGTTTAGAAGTCTCCCTGGGTTTGAAGAATAAATAGTATTAGTGACTTAAAAAGAATCAACATAAACATGACACTGAAGCAAACTGGCACAGTTTGACAAGTTTTAGAACATTAGCTCACAAAATGACTATACTTTGATTCAGGCAAACACAACAAACACAGCCTTTATCCAAAATTCACAGTGACAACCCTATATAATACCCATGTTAAAATGTTCAAAATATCTAAGTTCTCTTACAGGCATCAGATTGCCAGAGCCCTGATATAAAAGTCAGCATTCTGAAATATGCTTTACAAAGCTTTGCGTGCATGCATACACTCTGCAATGTGAAAGACAGACACCAATCACCATCCATATATTCCTTACTTGCAGACGCACAAGTATCCTGCATGTTCCGATTCTGACTGGCACCTGGAGCGGCTCTACATGCCAGTCATCCCAATGTACTCAGGGATGTAAACACCTTATAATTAGAAAACGTGAAGGCGTCAAGGACATTAGACAAATTTTAAACACATCCAAAGATCAATTTTTAAAGGCACTGAAGAAATAATTGTCAATTTCAATTAGAGGATGTACCTGCTCCTTCACGGAAGCTAGAATAGTGGTGGCTGTGGTCTCGGGTTCCATGCCTGGGCCAGTGGAGGCAGCTTCCTGGTGGGTCTGTGGTTGCCCCTCCTCCACCAGTGGCGCCTGCTCAGGAGCTGGCATTCCTCCTGCAATCAAGCAGGCAAAGGGTTAATGTGCAGGAAGACATGGGACTGGGGATGTGCAGAAGGTTCCTAGGAACTACCACAGACTTTAACATTTCAGTTTCCATACACACTGGTCACAATGCCTTACACAGCTATTTGACTTCTAAGGCCAAATATAGCTAACAATAACAAACACTAAAATAATAGTAATAATAAAAGTATTTAAACAACATCATAGTAGAAGATGACATGAAAATGGCTAAGGAAGAGGACTCTTAATTAAATATATACCAGAGACGATTAACTTGTTACATACTTTTTCAATCGCGAATTTTCTACACAAATGACCAGTAAGTAAATATGACTGCTTACCTGATCAAAAAACTAAATAATAATAAACAATCTAGTCAGTTTTCAAAGGCATATAAACGCAAAAAGACACCTAGAAATGCTAATTGGTGGTAGGAGAATACTTTGCTGACTAGAGGAGAAGCTTAGGCAGTAAGAATGAAAGTTTAAAAATCAAAAAAGCCTTGAGAACAAACCAATAAAAGTTTGCTGCATTTAAAAGAAATATAATGCATTTATAACAAGCAACAAGGATATCCTTGTTAGAGTATTATAGCTAGTTGGATTT
>PVKH010033477.1:0-12005 GCA_004027955.1 Chaetophractus vellerosus | reverse complement strand
GCATGCAGGAAGCAGGGGTCCAAGCCATCAGACAGTAAGACTTTCCACAAGTCTTTCCTAGATAACTCCATCTTCAATTCTGATTTACAATTTCCAGGTTTAGCTAAATGTTCAAATGGGGCACTTTGAATTGGACACTTAATTTCCACAAAGTTGGAAGTTCCGGAATCAGTTTCTGTTTTCTTTGTGCCCAAAAGTTTAGTCTTTAGTGTATTTCTTTCATCTAGCATTTTACTATAAGCTACAAGGAGAAGCCAAGCCACATTCTCCGGGTTTACTTTGGAAAGTACTTCAGCTAAATGCTCAGGTTTGCCGTTTTCAAATTCTGTCTTCCCTATAACACCAGGAGTTAATCTTGCTAAGTTTTCTGCAACTTTAAAACATGCATCGCCTTTCCTCCAGTTTCCAATAACAGTTTCATCATTAACTTCTAAGGCATCATAGAAAGTCTCTGTAGCGTCCATCTCACAACTGTTTCCTTCTAAGAACTTATCAAAAAGAACTTTAAGCTCCATATTGCTATCAACAGTCTCTGCAAAGCAATATAGGCCTTTTCCATCAAGCATTTCATAGTTTCTCCAAAAAATACCCCTTACCCATTTATAAAACCGTTCCAACATTTTGGTAATTGCAAAAACCACTCACCCCACTCCTCGGTACCAATTCTGTTTTGGTCAGCCACAGGTGTGCCTTTTGAAATATACCAAAGATTGGTCGGTCTTTATAAAGGGTATTTATTTGGGGTAGAAGCTTACAGTTACCAGGCCACAAAGCATACAGTTCTTCCCATATCAAAGTCCACGTGTTGGAGCAAGATGGCTGCCGAGGTCTCCAGGGTTCAGGCTTCCGGGTTCCTCTGTTCCCGGGGCTGCATTTCTCTCCGGGCTTAGCTTCTGCTTCTACCACAAGTTCAGCTGTAGACTATGAGACTCTCTGCGTTGTGTCTCTCCACAAGGCCAGCTGTAGACTATCCGGAAACTGGCTCACTCCAATATCAGAACTGCTTCTCTAAATCTCTTCTCTCAATCTGCTTGCTCTGCTGCCTCTTGTCTAGCCTTTTATACTTGAGACCACGCCCACCGAGGGGTGGGGTCAACGTCTCACTGACGTGGCAGTTAACGCCCTACTCATAACTTAATCATGCCCAGATGAACAGATCAGTTTACAAGCATAATCCAATTTATTTTTTGGAATTCATAATTAAATCAAACTCAAACCATTACAGTTAGTCTTGGGTCAAAAGTCTTATCTGGCTGTAGACCTGTGAAACTTACAAAACAAGTTATCTGCTTCCAACATACAACGTACAAATGAGGCACAGACATATGGATAAACATTTGCATAAGGAGAGTTTAGGAGGGAAACAAGTATTACCAGTCCCCAACATTTAAAAAAACCTGCAGGGCATACTCCATTAGATTTCAAAGTCTGAGAGTCATCCTTAAAATGATGGTTTCTACTTCTCCTCAGAGCCTCATGGGAGCCCACCCTTTCCACATGCTTGCCCAATGGCCATTTTCTCACTTCTAACCTCATTAAGCATCTGGGTGGTGACCAAGCTCCAGACTTCCCCTCCTATGAACATTGGGGTGATGGCCACTGTATTAGTCAGCCAAAGTGGTGCCTTTGTAATATACCAATAATTGGTTGGTTTTCATAAAGGGTATTTATTTTGGGTAGAAGCTTACAGTTACCAGGCCATAAAGCATAAGTTTCTTCCCTCACCAAAGACCATTGTCACATGTTGGAACAAGACAGCTGCAGACGTTTGCCAGGGTTCAGGCTTTTTGGGTTCCTCTCTTCCCAGGGCTGCATTTCTCTCTGGGCTTAGCTTTTCTGTTTCCTCCACAAGGCCAGCTGTGGACTATCAGGTGAACGGCTCACTTTTCTTCTCCTGCAGCGTTCTCTCCAACATCAGAACTGCTTCTCAAAAACTGCTTCTCAAATCTGCTCCCTCTATCCTTTGTCTTGCCTTTTATATTCAATTCCCCCACCCACCAAGGGGTGGGGCTCAACACCCTACTGACGCGGTCCAGTCAATGCCCTAATCATAACTTAATCATGCCCAGATGAACAGATCAGTTTACAAGCTGTAACAGCCACATTTTACCCAATCTATGGGGTACATTCTCAACCCCATTAACACAGTGAGGGGGTGGTGACATTCTGGGGAATGGGCCCACCCCCTTCAGGGAAGTGGGGTGGTGACCTGACTCTCCCCAACCTATGGGGCTCATGCCCATCCCCTTCAGAGATGTGAACCACTAGGGAATGCACTCCACCTTCTCTGTAGCCTGGGGCAGCCAAACTCTGCCTGAACAGTAGGCTGGAACATCTACCCTCTTCAAATGCCAGGGCAAACTCACCCTATCCATATACGTGGGTGGGGTCCCTCTCTTGGCCCAAGGATATGTCTTAATTCCAGACCTCACCTTCCAAGGTTTTTCTCTTATTTATTTACTTATTTATTTTTATTTTATTTGTCTCCCCCCCTTGCCACTTGCACTCGCGGACTGCTCTCTGTGCCCATTCACTGCACATTCTTTTATGTCTGTTTGTCTTCTCTTCTTGTCTTCTCTTTAGGAGGCACTGGGAACCAATCCTGGGAACTTCTGATGAGGGAGAGAGGCATTCAATCACTTGAGCCACCTCAGCAACCTGGTTTGTTGTGTCTCTCATTGTCTTTTTCCTTTGTGTCTCTTTTTTGTTGCGTCAACTTGTTGAGTCAGCTTTCCACGTGGGCCATCTTTCCACGTGGTCCCACTTGCTTTCATCAGGAGGCCCCGGGAATCGAACCTGGGACCTCCCATATGGTAGACAGGAACCCAATCTCTTGAGCAACATCTGCTTTCTGGGTTTCCTCTTAAAGACATTTTCCCTTCCATCTGTCCCCCCTGTCCCTGTCCCTTTTAATTCAGGCTGACGTGCTTTTGTTCATACAGATCTCTCAAAAAACTTGTTGGTTTAGTATGCAGGAAGCAGAGGTCCAAGCCATAAGACAGTAGGACTTTCCACAAGTCTTTCCTGGATAACTGCATTTTCTATCTTGACTTACAAGTTACAAGTTTAGTTAGTTCCTCAAATGGAGCACTATCTTATGGGAGTTTGTTTTCAGGAAGCTTGGGATTTCTGAAATCAGCCTCTGGTTTCTTTGTGCCCCTGAATTCAGTTTTATATGTGGAAGTTTGGTGAGCCCTGAGACTTCCAGGCAGAGGTGCCTGAGGGGCAATTGACTCTGTAGGCCTGGATCTATCTAAATGCCACGGAAGAGTCAGAAGTGCAAAATAATAAAATCAAGTCATCTGTTTGATGTGTAAATATTGCCACATCTCTCCCTGTGGGATAAAAAAGTGGGTCTGCCCAGAGGGGCTCATGATGCACTTGTGTCTTCTGCAGTGGTTTGAGTACCTGCCCAGGCCCTCAGAGACCAGGGGCCCCTCCAAGGCAGGGGAAGGGACTCCTTCATCTCTAGCCCCCATGCATTCCAGCCCTGGCCTGACAGAGTACATGTTCAATAATGATTGCCAGAGGGTTTCATACAACAAACCCCACCTGTGGAAACACTAGGATCCAGGGCAACTTTCTTTGACCAGAAATCATTATAAAACGCAGGTGGGAGCAAGTTTTCCAAAGCCCAGCTCCTTCCCAAGAGGCTCTGTTTTGCCCTTCTTGCTGCCTTCACTAACAGGGATGGTGTGACAAAGAGAGAAATCACTGGATTAGATTTATCTCTAGCATCTTTTCAATCTTCCAGGGAAGGGAACAATTCCAGGCTTTAATTCCATATAGTATATGTGTGCACTTTGGGTTATATGTGTGCTACTGAGAAAGTCAAGGTGCAAGGATTTTTGGAAGACTTATCATGTTTATTACACAAGATACCTTTTAGGAACAATATAGGAAATCAAAAGAAAAGCATGTGTTGGTAGCAGCATTATTCATTATAGCCAAAAAGTGAAACAACCTAAATGTTCATTGGCTGAATACTAAATAAAATGTAGTCTATCCATAAGATGGATTATTACTTGACAGTGAAGTATTGATTCATGCTACAACATGGGTGAACCATGAATGCCTTATACTTGGTAAAAAAGACTAGTCAAAAAAGATCATATATTGCATGATTCCATTCTTAAGAAATGTCCAGAATAGGCAAATCTATAGAGACAAAAAGTAGATTAGTGGCTGCCAGAAACTGTTGGGGGGAATGAGGAGTGACTGCCAATGGGTATGGTATGGGTGTTTTTGTTTTGTTTTTTGTTGGGGGGGGGTGAGGAAAATTTTCTAAAATTAGATGGTGATGACTGCATGACTCTGTGAATATACCAAAAGCCATTGAATTCCATACTTTAAATGGATGAGTTTTATGAAATTATATCTCCATAAAGCTGTTAAATATGTAATGCAGGGAAGTGGATGTAGCTGAGTGGTTGACTGCTTGCTTCCCATGTATGAGGTCCTGGGTTCAATCCCTGGTACCTCCTAAAAAAAAAGTAATACAGCCTTCCTTGTAATTACAGACAGTCTTGGCCTGCACAACTTGGATTATTGCACATGACTGTGGCTCTGTTCCTATCTTTGGCAGGGGAGAAAGGTGGGAAAAGCTTCACTGGTTCTGAGGCAATGCAGGTAGCTTCAGCCTCCACAGCTTACAGCAACAACTGCATCCTTGGCTCCTACTACACAATCAGCAAGGGAGAAAGGGCAAACTAAAGAGAGGAACTGCACCCACAATAAACACATTCAACAAGCCAGATGCCAAGACACCAACAAAAAATTACAATCCATATCAAGAAACAGGTAGATAAGGCCCAGTTAAAGGAACAAGATAAGCCCCCATATGACATAGGAGTTGAGTCAACTAATCACACATGTTCAAACAATGCACTTAATAAATTCAGTGAGATGGTGTAGCAGTTTGATGTAATTATGAATTCCAAAAATCAATATTGAATCATGCTTGTAAACTGATCTGTTCATCTGGACATGATTAGGTTATGATTAGGGCATTGACTGGGCTGCGTCAGTAGGGCGTTGAGCCCCACCCCTTGGTGGGTGTGGTCTCAAGTATAAAAGGCAAGGCAAAAGACAGAGGGAGCAGATTTGAGAAGCAGTTTTTGAGAAGCAGTTTTGATGTTGGTCTTTTGTTGTTGGAGAGAAGGCCCCGGGAGAAGAGAAGTGAGCCATTTGCCTGATAGTCTACAGCTGGCCTTGAGGAGCAATGCAAAGCCTAGAGAGCCTCATGGTCTATAGCTGAACTTGTGGAGGAAACAGAAGCTAAGCCCTGAGAGAAACATGGCCCTGGGAAGAGAGGAACCCAGAAGCCTGAACCCTGGCAAATGTCGGCAGCTGTCTTGCTCCAACACGTGGCAATGGACTTTGGTGAGGGAAGAAACTTATGCTTTATGGCCTGGTAACTGTAAGCTTCTACCCAAAATAAATACCCTTTATAAAAACCAACCAATTTTTGGTAATTTGCAAAGGCACCCCTTTGGCTGACTAATACAGATGGCTAAAAAGATTAAGGATATTAAGAAGACACTGGGTGAGCACAAAGAAGAATTTGAAAGCATACATAGAAAAAATAGCAGAACTAATGGAAATGAAAGGCACAATAAATGAAATTAAAAATACACTGGCTGCATATAACAGAAGATTTGAGGAGGCAGAAGAAAGGATTGGTGAGCTTGAAGACATGGCCTCCGAAAGTGAGCATACAAAAGAACAGATGGAGAAAACAATGGAAAAAATTGAACAGGGCCTCAGGGAATTAAATGGCAGCAAGAGATGTGAAAACATATGTGTCATGAGTTTCCCAGAAGGAGAAGAGAAGGGAAAAGGGGCAGAGGAAATATTTGAAGAAATAATGGTAGAAAATTTCCCAACCCTATTGAAGGACATAGATGTTCGTGTCCAAGAAGCACAACATATCCCATCTGAATAAATCTGAATAGACCAACTCTGAGACACATACTATCCAGAATGTCAAATGCCAAAGACAAAGAGAGAATTCTGAGAGCAGCAAGGGAGAAGCATATGTAATGCATAACATACAAGGATACCCAATAAGATTAAGTGCTGATTTCTCATCAGAAACGATGGAGGGAGGCATACAACAGCAGACTTGAAATGACAGAAGAAAGAATAAGTGATACCAAAGACAGAATAGCTGAAATTGAAGCAAGAAAAGAACAAAGAGAGAAAAGAATGGGGAAAAAATGACCTGGGGTACAGGGAGTTGAATGACAACACAAAACACAACAACATGTAGGCCATGGGAGTACCAGAAGGAGAAGAGAAGGGAAAGGGGCAGAAAGAGTATTTGAGGAAATAATAGCTGAAAGGTTCCCAACTCTCATGAAATAAGTAAACTTACACTTCCAAGAAGTGCACAGTATCCAATCAGAATTATCTGAATAGACCTACTCCAAGACACATACCACTCAGAATGTCAAATGTCAAAGATAAGGAGAAAATTCTCCCTTGAGAAGCAAACCATCACATACAAGGGACATCCAGTAAGACTTAGTGTGAGTTTCTCATCAGAAACTATGGAGGTGAGAAGACAGTGGTATGATACAATAAGGATACTGAAAGAAAAAAACTTCCAGCCAAGAATTCTTTATCCAGAAAAACTCCAAATACTATGGTGAGTTTAAAATATTCACAAACAAACAGAAACTAAGAGAGCTCATAAAAAATAATCCACCTTTTCAGGAAATATTAAAGGAAGCTTTAGAGCCTGAAAGAAAAAAGACAGGAGAGAGAGACTTGGACAAGAATATAGAAGAAAGAATAGCAGAAAGGATAACCAAAAGAGTAAAAAGACAGACAAAAATAAGATATAACATATGAAAACCAAAGAATAAAATGGTGGAAGTAAATAATGAATTTATGGTAATAACATTGAATGTGAATGGATTAAACTCCCCAATCAAAAGATTTAGGCTGACAGATGGATTTAAAAAAACAACAACATGACTAATCCATATGACTCCCTTTAGTCCCAGGGATACAAACCAGCTGAAAGTGAAAGGTTGGAAAAAGATATTCCATGCAAATAGTAACCAAAAAAGAGCAGGGGTGGCTATACTAATATTGGACAAAAGAGACTTTAAGTTCCAAAAATTACAAGATATACAGAAGGTCATTATATATTAATAAAAGGGACAATCCACCAGGAAGTAATAACAGTCATAAATATCTATGCACCTAACCAGGGTGCCCCAAAATACAAGAGGCAAACTCTGGCAAAATGGAAGGGAGAAATAGACATCTCTACAATAATCACTGGAGACTTCAACACACCACTGACATCATTAGATAGAACAACTAGACAGAAGGTCACCAAGGAAACAGAGAACTTGAACAACAGGATAAATGAGTTAGACCTAACAGACATATACAGAATGTTGTATCCAAACTCAGCAGATTATATATTCTTCTCAAGTGCCCATGTATATTTCTCCAGGATAGACAACATGTTAGGGCACAATACAGCTCTCAATAAATATAAAAGAATTGAAATTATATAAAGCAACTTTTCAGATCATAATGGAAAGAAACTAGAAATCAGTAATAGACAGGAAAAAGGTAAATTCACAAATATGTGGAGGCTAAACAACACACTCCTAAATAATCAATGGGTCAAAGAACTCTCCTTGTTTGTGGATGACATGATCCTATATTTTAAAAATTCCAAAATGTCTACAACAAAGCTACTTGAGCTAATAAATGAGTTCAGCAAAGTGGCAGGATACAAGATCAACATGCAAAAATCAGTAATTTTAAAAAATACTTTATTATTTTTTAAAAGATACTTAGAGTACATAAATGTTACATTAAAAAATATAGGGGATTCCCACATGCCCCACTCCCTACCCCTCCCACACTTTCCCACATTGGCAACATCCTTTATTAGTGTGGTACATTTGTTACAATTGATAAACACATGTTGGAGCATTGCCACTAAGCATGGATTATAGTTTACATTATAGTTTACACTCTCTCCCACACAATTTTGTAAGTTATGACAAGATATATAATGGATGGTTTAATGGTTTGACAGTTTTATCTACTTATGAATTCCAAAAATATAAATTGAATCATGCTTGTAAACTGATCTGTTCATCTGGACATGATTGGGTTATGATTAGGGCATTGACTGGGCTGCATCAGTAGGGCATTGAGCCCCACCCCTTGGTGGTGTGGTCTCAAGTATGAAAGGCAAGACAAAAGACAGAGGGGGCAGATTTGAGAAGCAGATTTTTGAGATGCAGTTCTGATGTTGGAGAGGGCTGTTCACCTGATAGTCTACAGCTGACCTTGTGGAAGAAGCACTAAGCACAGAGAGAAACACAGCTCCAGCAGGAGAAGAACCCAAAGGCCTGAGCCCTGGCAGACGTCGGCAGCTGTCTTGCTCCAACACATGGACTTTGGTGAGGGAAGAAACTTATGCTTTGTGGCCTGGTAACTGTAAGCTTCTACCCCAAATAAATACCCTTCATAAAGACCAACCAATTATTGGTATATTATGCAAAGGCACCTCTTTGGCTGACTAATACAGAATTTGGTACCAGGAGTGGGGTAGTGCTTTTTGCAATTACCAAAATGTTGAAACGGTTTTATAAATGGTTAAGGGGTATTTTTTGGAGGAATTGTGAAATGCGTGATGGAAAAAGCCTAGATCACTTTGCAGAGACTGTTGATAGCAATATGGAGCCTAAAGTGCTTTTTGATAAGGCCTTAGAAGGAAACAATTGTGAGATGGATGCTAAAGAGACTTTTTATGATGCCTTAGAAGTAAATGAGAAACTATTATTGGAAACTGGAGGAAACGCAATCCATGTTTTAAAGTTGCAGAGAACTTAGCAAGATTAACTCCTGGTGTTATAGGGAAGACAGAATTTGAAAATGGTGAACCTGAGCATTTAGCTGAAGTGCTTCCCAAAGTAAACCTGGAGAATGTGGCTTGGCTTCTCCTTGTAGCTTATAGCAAAATACTAGATGGAGGAAATACACTAAGGACTGAACTTTGGGGCACAAAGAAAACAGAAACTGATTCCGGAACTTCCAAGTTTCTGGAAATCAAGTTTCCAAATCAAAGTGCCCCATTTGAAGATTTAGCTAAACCTGGAAATTGTAAATCAGAATTGAAGATGCAGTTATCTAGGAAAGACTTGTGGAAAGTCTTACTGTCTGATGGCTTGGACCCCTGCTTACTGCATGATAAACCAACAAAGTTTTTGAGAGACCTGTATGAACAAAACCACTCTTCACTTGGACTAAAAAGGACATGGAAAGGAGACATTGAAGGAGAAACAGCTTTAAGGAGAAACCCATGGAAGCTGAGATCTGGAATTAAGACATCGCCTTGGGCCAAGAGAGGAGCCCCACCCATGTGTCCAGAGAGGGTGAGTTTGCCTGGGAGGTTGAAGAGGGTGGATGCCTCCACCCAATGTTCTGGGAGAGTTTTGCCTCCCCAGGGTACAGAGAGGGTGAGTTTGCCCCAACAGTTGAAGAGGGTGGATGTTCCCAACTGATGTTCGGGAAGAGTCTTGCCACCCCAGGATACGGGAGGGTGGAACTAATTCCTCAAAGATTAGGGCAGTTAAGGTCAGCACCCCATAGGTCTGAGAGGGGTGCTCCTGTCCCCCATGGATTAGGGAAGGCCAGGTGGTCAACTCGTTGCTCTGAGATAGTTGAGCCTGTATGCCAAAGGTTAGGGGGAATGTTGTCTTCACCTCACTGTACTAGGGGTGCTAAGGCTCTAACCCAAAGATTGGGTAAGGTGGGGCAATCACCCGAACCCTCTTGGAGGGTGAGGTCTGGAGCTTGGTTGACACCCAGATGCTTGATGAGGGTGGAACCAAGAAAATGGCTGTTGGGCAAGACTGTGGAAAGGGTGGGTCCCCATGTGGCCCCAAGGAGAAGAAACCATCATCTTAAAGATGACTCTCAGACTTTGAAATGGAATGGAGAATGCCCTGCAGTTTTGCTGAACTGTAGAGGATCCACGACTCATGTTTAACATCTCAATTTCTCCTTATGATAATTTAAATGTGTATTCTTTGTCTTTCCTTTTGTGTATTAGAAGCAGTTAAATTGTTTTGTAAGTTTCAGAGTTCTACAGCTAGAAGGGATTTTGCCTGAAGACAAACTGTATTTCTTTGAACTGATTAAGATATGATTTTGTACTTCAATTGTTACTGATTTAAGTTTTTTTAAATATTGTAATGTATTTTTGGAATTCAGAGGGTGGAGTGTAATGTTTTGACAGTTTGATGTAATTATTAATTCCAAAAATCGATATTGAATCATGCTTGTAAACTGATCTGTTCATCTGGGCATGATTTGGTTATGACTAGGGCATTGACTGGGCTGCATCAGTAGGGCATTGAGCCCCACCCCTCAGTGGGTGCGGTCTCAAGTATAAAAGGCAAGGCCAAAGACAGAGGGGGCAGATTTGAAAAGCAGATTTTTGAGATGCAGTTCTGATGTTGGAGAGGGCCATTCGCCTGATAGTCTACAGCTGACCTTGTGGAAGAAGCACTAAGCATGGAGAGAAATGCAGCTCTGGCAGGAGAGGAACCCAAAGGCCTGAGCTCTGGCAGACGTTGGCAGCTGTCTTGCTCCAACACATGGACTTTGGTGAGGGAAGAAACTTATGCTTTGTGGCCTGGTAACTGTAAGCTTCTACCCCAAATAAATACCCTTTATAAAGACCAACCAATTATTGGTATATTTGCAAAGGCACCTCTTTGGCTGACTAAACAGATGGTATCTGTCATTCTGTATAGTCCTGAGTTTTCTGCCCTGCTTATAGTGTCTGAATGTCTCCAGAGCCTCCAGGAGCCCCGCTATTTGAGGCAATATTTACTGTGGCAGTCCTGCTGAGACATGCATAAGTGTAACATCTGGAATGACTTCCCAACTCACTTTGAAGTCTCTTAACCATATAATCTCATCTGTCTTTACCTTTTCCCCCTTTTGGTCAAGGTCTTTTTCCACTTGAATTGCTAGTTGGGACTGGTAGTAATCCCCCAGTTCTAGGGAGGCTTATCCCCAGGAGTCATGTCCTACGCTGGGGTAGGGAAAGTAACACATTTATATGTCGAGTTTGGCTTAGAGAGAAGCCACATTTGAGCAACAATGGGGCTCTCAGGAGTAACTCTTAGGCAACCTATAATACTAGGCTAAGTTTCAATTTCAAAAGTGAAGGTTTATAAGTACAGTCATTAATATCAAGGGCCTGTCAATGGTCCACCTCCTTCACTAGTCACTGCCCCTGTACTTGGGGGATTCTTGCTGTCCCATTAGAGAATGTGGCAGAGATCCCCAGCATGGGAATTTGATATTCTTTCTGTTATTGTGTGGATCTCCACCTACCATGACAATGCCCCATGAACACTTGAACACATCCATATGTCTTATAGATATGCCCCAGGTGAATCTCCTCCCATACATCCCCCATCACTGATACCTCACACCAACGATCTTCCCCTGCCACAGTTGTGGCTCTTCTGTGATCCAAAACTTCTTCAAAAATGAAGCCAACAAAATAACCAAATGCAATTAATAAGAAAATGAAATAATGATAGTTTTAAAAATAACAAATAAAATATAAAAATTTAAAAGTTTGAAATAATAAAAATAATTTTAAAAATAAAATTTAAAAAGTTTTTGACATGTTTTTCATCATTGTAAGATCTGTTGTTTTATATGTACAATGACATTTTCTTCTGTTTATTCCCCTAGTGTCTTTTTTTTTTTAATTTTGAGGTACCAGGTCCAGGAATTGAACCCAGGACCTCGTATGTGGGAAGCCAGCGCTCAACCACTGAGCCACACTGGCTCCCTCCCTTAGTATCTTATTCTTTTCATTTTATCTTCAAAAAGCTTTAGGGTACAAAAAAGTCACGTACAGAATATAGGGGATACTTTTATACCCAACCTCTTCCCTCTTTTCCCCTTTTCTCTATTAATAACATTTTGCATGTGGATGG
>PVKH010033476.1:0-12003 GCA_004027955.1 Chaetophractus vellerosus | reverse complement strand
AAAAAAAAAAGACCAATAGAATTAGATTTTAAGATACAAAGATGTCTTAAAGGGAGCTACAAGGGGGTGAGACTTAAGATGGTAACTTCTCTGTGGAGACAGGCCAGAGGTTAGAAGTGAGGAACCAGGGAGGGGCTGGTGCAGTTGCACCAGCCCTTTGAGGCTTGAGTATCGTTGAATCAAAGGACACAGAGTCCAAGCCTGGGATCAAGCAATCCAAGGTATCAAAACCAGGATTCTTTGCAAGTCTTGCTTTTTTATGGCCTCTTTGAAAATTTGAACTGTGATAAGGAGAATAAAAAGTGTTGAAAGGGAAGCAACTCACCACAGGTGCCAGTAAAGTGATGGCAGTAAGGATTAAAATTAGAAGAGGCTAAGTGGAAGGGCAAAACAAACAGGGCAATTTGAGACTGCATAGTCATTCACCTGGAATGACTCTTCTTACCTGGAAAATTGCTTTTTCATGCTAGAAACCTCAAGTTGGCAGTTCTGGCTCTGGTTTTATTAGGAAAGCTGAGCTTCCTTTATAAAGTCTCATATCCACGGTTGAAAGTCAGACTAATTCCATTCCCAGTGCTTAACCTGACGAGTCTCACAGCCAGAGTTTAGTATTTATATACAGTTCTTGTCATTGATGCATTTCTTCAGAAGATACATCATCAGGAGATTTTTTACTTGATCAAATTTGATAGTTCTAGGCAGTGGCGTGCTAGATCCAACTTGTACTGCCTCATGAGAGTTGATTGTGCACAAATCTTCCCAACTTGTGACATTATGTTGGTAGCTTGAAATTGGCCATGGTAGGAGTATTTCATCACAGAAACTGGCCATGTACAAATCAGGACTCTCCCCTTTAGAGAGCTGGTTGTTAAACTTTTACCAGCACAACAGTGGTCCTAGTGCTTTTTTTCACCTTCAGTGGCAGGGAAAAATTAAATAAAATATCTTTTTCTTATGGGTCCACAAGGGGCAAAAAACCCCCCAAAAACCAAACTCATCAAAGTTTTGACTATTTGGATTGTTGCTTAATCTTACTTACAAAATAACAGAAGCATTTGGTCAAAGATATAGAGCCATTTCAGTATTTTCTAGGTAGCTTTAGTGTCATATTTCTTTGGCTAACATGATGAAATACTTGGAGTATACAATTTTTAAAAGAGAGAAACCTGGACTTGAATCTTAACCAACACTTTGTTAGCTGTGTGACAATGGATAAGTTACTTAAATTCTCTAAGCTTTAGTTTCCTCATCCAAAAAATAAAAATAAAAATAATCACACAAAACTGAATAGAAATTCTGTGAGGACTAAAACACGTGTGGCAATGTCATAATTTGTAGAATTCTAGAAGCGAGATCTATTATTACTACACAACTCCCTCAATAGTTGATAGTATTGTTATTAGGTTTATGTGGTAAAAATACTAAGGACCAGTTTATTCTTTTTCAGAACAAACAGGTTACTTTATTTATTTTTAAACTCTTATGGTATTATACACAAGCTACACATTTGGTTGACCAAGGCCTTCCCTTTCTGAATGGTTGCAGAGGACATAAAATATGACCTATTCTTTTGTTCATGGAAGGTCTTTTATGTCCCAAATGAATAACTGGTTAGCATTGACACTTGAATCGTGGAAACAGTGTACACTTAGCCATTGCCAATGTCACCCTAGGTGATAGAGCATAATAAAATATAAACACATATGGTTTACAGGGCAGTAGAAACAAAAAAGAGAAGCTTTTCCACAGTCACTTCCCTCTTTCCCCCGCTCAGTCCCCTTCTCAGACTGAGCTTCCTTCTTCAAACTCTCTGGAGTGTCAGTTGCTGATAATGACCTAAATACAGACATGCACTTCAGTGGGAAGGCCTGCTATTGATCAAAACTGTATCACCAAAAGCCAAAGACTTCTGACTTCCTCCCTTATCTTTGGAACTCTCTATACTCTGCATTACCCGCATCCATCTCCAGTCTTAAGTATGTATTTTCGGTGGTGACACCATTTCACCATCTCTGTTCCCTGGCTTTGCAAATTACCGATCCATATATTCTGTTCCCATTCTAAACATGACCAGGCCCGTTTTTCTTTTCTTTGATTTTGCATTAAGTGTGGACCATAGATTTTGCTGTGGCCCTATAATTGCTTCACTTGTGCTTATTTTACATTGTAAACTGCCTGTATACTCTTATATGTCTTCTCTATATTCCTTGTAAGTCTCAGTTTCACCATTTGTGAAAAGTAAAAAAGAGGCTACTAATACAAATCTCTCAAAATTGTGTGGATTAAATTAAATGATGGGTGATGTATTTAAGAACCCTTAACATGGTGCCAGGCACTTTATAGGTGTTCAATAAATGGTAGTTTCTTCTTCCTTTGTTGTTCTCCCTAATGCCCAAGGCAAAATTTGTTGCCAAGTAAGCATTCAGCAGATTCTTATGGAGTGAATGATTATAACACCCATATGCATAGGAACTATTCTTCCTCAGTCTTGATGCTTCTTTCTGTGTTGAGGGACTTCTTTTAGCAGAACACCCTAATCTCACACACATCTTTTTGGGAAGGAATGCTTTATTGGTGAGTAATTGTGGGATGAGGAAGTGGGCTTACATAGCTCAGCGTCTTTTTGCCTTGTTTTGTGAGTGTGTGTGTGCTTGGGCGTGGGTGTGGGAATACCAAGGGATAGTAAGATTTGCTTCTTGTAAACATTCTGACCTGTTCCTTCATGCTGAATGTTTGCCAAGGGCAAACTCCCATATGAGGAGGCCTGTGTTTTTTCAGCCTTACATTTGCCTATTTCTGGAATTCAGTAATAAATGGCTCACTGTTGTACATGTAGGCCACATACTCCAATAAGAGATTGACAAAAAAATAAAGGTGGATTTTTATCTCTATGTACTATTTTTTGTGTCTCTCAATGGATTATGAATGTAGGTATGGAAAATAAGAAACTTTTCTTCCATTTTACATAATATAAAATTAATCAGTTTACCATCCACCTGTTTGAATTTTCCTACTTTTAAAAGCCTCTTTCATATGGATTCACAAGTGTTCCAGAACCTGAGGAGGCATCATGGAATCATGGTTTTTGTGATCCAAAACACCCTTCATTATCTTGGCTCCTCGAAGATGAATCTTTTTCATGCAATGCCTTTCTAAAAATAAGAGCTCCTTCTGAGTTTTTGACCTTTTAGGGGCATTTCTACCAAACTGACCTGTTGTAACCATGCTTGCTGTGGTTTTCCATCCTAATCTTAATTTTATTTAAAAATTATTTATTAATTTTATTTTATTTAAAAGTTATTTTATAATCTTTGTTTTAATTAAAAATATCCTCACCCTTCTCCAAATGACAAGATCTCATTATCCAACATAGTTAGAAGCCGAAGTTCTCAACTTCAAGTAATTATAAAATGCTTGAGTGGATTCTTTCACCCATTTCCCTTGCTTCTGCCTCTGAACTTTGTGAAGGGTTATAGAGAAAAGAGAATAGGAAGGAGGTGGTGAGTAAGTAAAAGGCAGAAGAGATAGACTACATAGCCAAATAGGCTTGTGACTAGATACTGGGAGAGTGGGACTTTTCTCTATGCCAAAGCTACTTTTTCATAGCCCAGTGAGCCATAGGACAATTGATCATCTTCATGTGACACTGGTGGAGGATGAGTCACCATCAGTTGTTGGAAGGAAGGGAGTTTGTCCGCACAGGGATGTGTCAATTCCGAGAGACAGGCTGCATCCCGTGAAGTTTTAATGGAGAGAAAGATCACCAGTGAACCACTGGCTAAAAGGACTCTACCCTGGGCTAAAGGAAAGGCACAGGGGATTTCAACTCTCTTCAAATCTTAGTGGGTTTTGCCTGTGAGCACTTCTTAGAACTGAGGTTGGGAACATTTGTCAATGACTCCAGAGCACCCGGGGTGGTCTGCATTGCTGACATTTTTTTCCTTTCAGAGATACAGCGACTATTTCCTTGTCCCTAGCTCATGGGGTTCAGCCACTTTGATTGACAGATCAAATGAACAGTCAATCATACAAATTCTTGGCCTAATTGTTATAGTGTTTTCAGATTTTTGCTTCTCTGGTCATACTTATAGAAGACCAGCAGGGGTCATATTACTTGATTTGCTAATTAGTAATTTATTCATTTGCCATTTATTGGGCACCAGACATTGTGCTTGTTGATGGAACATGAAAAGCCAATAAACTCTGGGCTCTTGGTCCCTGCTTTTGAGGGAGCTCACAAACAAATGGGGGAAGGCAGACATGTAAACAGATAAAGCACCAGCTAATGCAAATCAATAGCAAAGTATGGTGAGACCAAGGAGGAAAGAGCAACACGAGGACATCTGTGTGGTTTTTCCAGGGAAAGGGTGACCAGCTGTTGATGCCATTCCTAAAATCTGCCTATGAGTTAAACGCCATTGGAGTCTTCCCAGCCTGCTTCATTGGGTTGTCTCACTCTGAATGAACTACATGGAACAAGTCAGTGTGAAGATAGTCCAGTGTGAGCACAAATCTTTCTTACAGATCTTACTATCTTGGCAATATTTATAAAATTCACATAAGGCTACCATAGGAAGATGCTTGTGAAGGAATCACCTGTAAAAAAAATTTTTTTTTTGGAAGCAGATGATTGCAGTTGTGGGAAGAATTTCATTTTTCAAATATAATGGTAAACCATGCATAATCTTATCTGAGTGGCCTTCTGGCAAGTAGCAAAGGTTAATGCTGACTCTGGTGTCTGGAAGTGGTGGTGTTTCAGTTTTTTAGCCCCACGAGGAGAAATAGGAGGTTTCATTCTTCAGACGCTTCTTATCAGAGGCAGAGTTGGAAGTATCCTGATAAATCTGGCATGGGTTAAACCTCTGCTGAATTATATACTCCCATGGGAAAAACCTACCTTTGAAAACTTGGCCTTTTTATTTGCTTTGAAAACCTGAATTGCTGAATTGTACGATTCCTGGAAACATGGTGACAGCGTGAATTGATTATGAAGATGGTGTAAGCAGCACTAAAGTTCTGGTGCTTTAGTTTATTAGAGTTCTTCATTGTGAAAGGAATGGTTGGGACATTTGCTGAAAGGATGATGACATGAAAGAAATACCATTTCCACCCCAAATCTACTAAAGATACTACAGCACTACCTGAAAACAGCTTGCATGATAGAGAAGGCTTTACATAGATTTTTATGGCAGCCAGTGCTTCCTCAAGCAACTATTTGAGAATGGAGATGACCCTTCAAAATGCTGCTTTATTTTTGTTTCATAAAATTGTGGCAAGTCATTATAGATGTGGAGTCCATGGCATGGCAGTGGTAGAAGGAAGGAAAATAATTCTGTTGGACATCTAATAGCTGCTTATGTGATCTCATTTAATCCTCATAAGAGCCAGTTAGATATCATTGTTCCCATTTTACTGCTGAGGAGGCTGAGGAACCAACAAATAATTGAGCAAGGAGGAAGTAAATGAATATTGGACTATGAGTTAGAACTTGGAATATAAACCCAACTCTTTCATTTCCTGGGCAAGCTATTTAACTTCTAACCTCTGCGTCCAATATCTCAGCTGAATAACAGAAAAAATATTAATAATAATAATAGCAATAATGATATGCTATATTAGTATACTAGCTTACACTTTAATGAAGGGATTTAATATCCATTATCTCATTTGTTTCCTACCATCAGCATGAAAGATAGCTGGGGTCAATGGCACAGAATAGTGGAAAACACTTGAGTTGTTAGAGAGTCCTGGATTCAAATCTTGCCTCTGCCTTGAAATATTCATTTTGAATTTTAATCTCATTTTCAATGAAATGGAGATAATAATACCTTTCCTGAAGTACTATTATGAGATCTGAAAGAGATAGATGCAGGTAAAGTATGTTCAATAAAGGGGCCTTGTATTAAGGCCCTATTTGAGTGAGAAGAATAATACACAGATGTTAAACAAGTTCCTCCATGTGTCATGTACTTATCATACAAGGCAGGGAGGTAAGGAATCAAAAGTGTGGGTTTTGGAGTTAGCTGGACTTGGGATTTAGTTCTGGGTCCACTTTTTACAAGCTGTATGACCTTGGGTAAGTGATTCAATCTCTCTGAGCTTTAGTTTCTTCATATGTAAAACAATCTGTAAAATAATTAAAACCTCATAAATGCGTGGGCGAGGAGAATGATAAAATTATAAAAATGATTTTGCTAAGTGCCTTGCCTGTCTCTTTCCTTCTTTACGCCCTCCATCCTCTCTTTCTCTTCCCTTCCCTTCCCTTCCCTTCCCCTCCCTGGTCCATGCCCAATACATTTTAGGGGATTAAGCACGGCCTTTATTAGAAGGATCAGCTTGATATAGTAAAAAGCACACGGCATTTGGAGTTGGAAGTATCATGGCTGAGGAGTCCTGGCTCTGCCGTTGTAGCCCAGTGACCTTGTACAAACTTTCTCACCAGCTTGTTTCTGTCTCTGCTAATAATCCTTACCACAAAGGGTTGCTGTAAAGACCACCTGAGATGCTGCTGCTGATAGCTCTTTGCAATGTCATAGAGGTAGAGAAGTATTATTATTACTATACTGAATTTTGGGCAGTGAATTACTGGAAGCTTGTGTGTGTGCAAGTGGGCCTAGATGTCATCAAGTTTTTTGGTCTTATTTTTTTTTATCATCAGTTTTTAATGCAAAAGGCAAGTCCTACCTCCTGGAGGGCTGAGCAAAGTTCACCCCTCAACATGTTAATTTCTTTATCCATCTCCCTACCCCAGTTTTCCTCTGAACCCTGGTACAGCAGACTTACTGTAAGGAATTATAAATCCATATGCATTCATGGTTTCTTAATCAATGGATTTTAGGAGTAGAATTATTATCTCTGTTAGGGTTCTCCAGAGAAACAGAACTGACAGGATGACAGGATGTATATATATATGTATTAAGAGATTTATTAAAGGAAATGGCTCATGCTTCCATGGGGCTTGGCAAGTCTGAATTCTGTAGGATAAACCTCAAGTTGGAAACCCTGGTGAAGGTGATGTCGAATTCCCCAGAAGAAATAGAAATTCTTCTTGCTGATTGCTGAAATCCTCAGTTCTCACTTTAAGGCCTGGATGAGGAGATCTCTCTCATTGCTAAAGGCAGATTCCTACATTGTTTGTAGACATAATCAGCAGTAGATGCAATCAAGTGACTAATAATTTAAATCCATCTATGAAATGCCCTCCCAGTAGCAATCAGGCCAGTGCTTGCTTGTTTACCCAAACAACTGGGCTCCATGACCTGAAGGTTGTCCCATATAGTTAACCATGGGTCATTACTGTCAACAGAGTTTTGGTGTTAGTAGCTGTGATATTTGAGTGGTAATCCTTTGGTAGCTAGGACTGGTTCTTATTCTTTATATCCCAGTTCCTAGCACAACATTTTAGGAACATAGCAGGTATTCAATAGCTAATGTCAATGAATGAATGATTGAATGAATGAGTGTGTTCTTTCATTGACTTAATGCTTTGCTCCAATTTCCTCCCTTTGGAAGCCTCCAGGGTTCAGGTGTGGCCAACTGGACCTCCTGCTTCCTTTGCTGCCTTTCTCATGAGTTGCTCTTTGTTTAAAGGCCATATAACTCCCTTGGAATCCTTTGACTCACAGACATTCTCCCTCACATGATGATGATATCATTTGAGGAATTCATCTCTTACAAATTTTATCTTTTCCAAAAGAGAAAATGAGCTCATCTTGGTTGAGCTATATACCTGGTATAATTTCTAGACACTGCTCTCTCCTGTCATCCCATTCGTCTTTAGTGTCAAGAGGAAGAAGAAATGGCCCACATGAAACAGCTCAAAAGTTTTCAGCACTTAACTTAGTTATTACCACCTGGAACAGAGCCTTAGGCAGAATGTGGGAAAATGGCTTCTTAAGTGGAAAAAAAAATGAAGAAAGGGGAAAAAATGAGATCAGTGAAAACGAGTATAGTACAAAGCTCCAAGTGATTCAAAAAGCAAAGTGATGATAGGTACAGAGAGTGCTGTGATTGTGGGTTGTTTTCTGAGACCCCAAAAAAGGGAATTGGAAAGCTGAAAGAGAAATCTGTCTCTTAAGCTTCCCCAGAGAGATCTTGCAGGGAGAGCTAATATCTGTAGCTATTTTGGGAAGGTCACCTATTAAACAAGAACCTCGTGTGCTGGATTCATGTGGGGCTGGCATGCAAGGTCACAGACCTCCATGAGTCAGAATATTCCCGAATGTGGAATGTCCGTAGCCAGTTGGATCTTCGTTAGATTTCTTCAGGAACTGGAATTTCCTTCAGCTTCCATAGAAGTCACCAAACACTGGGCAGGAGCTCCTCAGTGGACCTTGAGGCATTCCATACATTCGAATGGCAGATCCATTTTGTCTCAAGGAATGTTCTTAGGGATTCCCACATATTTTCTTCTGGGCAGCTGATTGTGAAGTATGTATAGAGTGGTGGTAAAGGTCCAAAAACTTGTTGTTACTAGAATTTAGAGTTAAGCATGTGGTCTAAGGACACAGTGGTGGGTGACCCAGGGATCTGGGGGCAGAAGACTTGGTGGAGTGTAGCCGACAAGTCTCCCTCAGCCACTTACTGGTTAAATGACATAGGGAAAGTTGCTGACTATTTAGAATTTGTTTCCTTGTTTGAGTAAGATGGAGCTAATAAATGATATCTATATTGCAGGGTCGTATGAGCTTAAATTAGGTGGCATGTAAAATGTATCCTGATCTAACCTGACCACAAGAAATAGTAGAAGGTATTACTTTAGCCTCCAAATAAAAAGTCAGGGGAGGAACTGGGGGAGGGCCACCAACAGGAGCTGACCAAGAGGTTGTGCTTTTGTTGCCTTTGTATTCTTTTCTCATGGAGAAACATCTTATATGTGATATTAAAACATTGTTACAAAAGAAATTAGGTTCCAAGGCTAACCCAGCCAGCGTTTGGCAGAAATAATGTGCTCTAGCAACAAGATTTTGCATTTTCTGTTCCTCTTATTGCGAGTGTATGTGATTTAATTTTTGTGAGCAGCTTTAAGAGATTTATCATACCATTTTTATGGGCAAAGAAATTCCAAGCTACAGACAACTGGGAGATTATAACTTCTTTGTTTGCTGGGGGCTTTCAGTGCTGGATAGGAGAATTTTAATTGGGTTAGAAATCAGTGCTCATTACTCCTGGTGAGATTTTTTTTTTTAATCCCCCAGGAAATTTCCAGTGTTTTGGCTACAAGGCTAGGAAGAAACCTCAGGGTAGAACAGAGGGCCTCTGGCCACTGCTTCTTTTCCCTCTCCTTCTCCATTTCCATTCCCCTATTCCTTACCAAGGATTATGGAGATTTCTCTGGATAAAAGAGTGTGTTTGAAAGGTACATACTTTAATATGGGGCTGCTTTTTGATGCATCTTTTAAAAAATCTTAATTCAATAATTTAACTAAAGACATGTTTTTACAGTAACTGGTTTTCCCATGCATGGATTAAGAATGTAACATTTTCCATTTCTACCAGTAACATGCATGTACCCCCCCTTTTCTCTCGATTCCCATCAATAATAGATGTTATCGTTATTTTTAGTTTTGTTACTCTGAAAGATCTTAGAATACAATTTTCTTTTCTTTATTAATGAGTTTGTACTTTTCACGTGTGTGATATCTATTTGGAATTGCTTCTCTCCAGATTATCTATTTAGGTCCTTTGTCCCTTTAGCTATAGTTTGTCTTCTTGAAGTTTGAAAGAACTTTAGAAAAAAATTATGGACATTAATCTTCTGAATACTCTATATTGTGAACAAATATGTCTATCTTTCTAGGTTTCCAGTCTTGTTAAAATAGTATACCCCGGCCCTATGGTGATTTATTTGCCTACATTTTTTTTCAAGATTGTAATTGTTTGTATTGTATTTTTAAGTAATTAATCAAATTAAATTCAGTATGCATAAGATAGGGGCCAAATTTTATTTTCATCTGGTTGCACAGCCAGCTATAACAGAAACATTTATTAAATAACCCATGCCTTCTCTACCTTTGTTTTATTTTACCTTTCATACATACGGGGATCTATTTCTGTATTTTCTCTTCTGTTCCTGCTATCGATGGGTCTATTCCTACTACATTACCATGTGTGTCTGATTATGGTGGCTTTATACTTGTGTCTCCCTCTTCTTTTTCATGCTCATCTTGGCTCTTCTCAGACATTTATTAACCTGTATAATCTTATTCCATCTAAGCCCAAAAAAACTCCACCTGTTGACATTCTAATTGGAATTGCATTATACTTATATACTAATTTTGGGAAAATTAACACTTTTGTAATGACAAGTCTTCCCATCCAAGAACAAGATATCTTTTCCTATTTGTTTTACTGTTTAATGTCTGTCAATAC
The DNA here is from genome assembly GCA_004027955.1 of Chaetophractus vellerosus. Taxonomy (NCBI): domain Eukaryota; kingdom Metazoa; phylum Chordata; class Mammalia; order Cingulata; family Chlamyphoridae; genus Chaetophractus; species Chaetophractus vellerosus. Next base: position 1,632 of record PVKH010033476.1, on the reverse strand, counting down.
GATTTATAGTTTTCTTCTTATAAGTACCATGTCTTTCTTGTTAAAGTCATTCCTAGGTATTTTTAAGGTTGTATTCTTATTGGGAATGACTTTTTTCCTATTTCTAGCTGCAGTAAGGAAATGCTATTAATTTGTATATAATTATCTTGTGTCATATTACTGTGCCAAATTACAGTAATTTTTAAAAAATGAGAATCTTGAGCCTTCCAGAAACCTCTATCATCAATAAAAATATAATTTTATCTGTCCTTTAGCAATTATTTCACTTTCATGCTCAAGTTCTTTTGCTAGAATCCTCAAGACCATGCTGGATAGTTAGAGTGATAAGTGGGCATATTTGCCTTGTTCCTCATCTTAGGTGAAATACTTTTAGTATTTTCCCATTGAGACTAATATTTGCTGCTGACTTTTAATAAGTATGTTAGTATTTACTAAATTTTCCACTTTACTTATCTTTTATTTTAAAATTTAGAAACAGATGCTGAATTTTTTTTCATTAAATTTTTTTTATTGATGTATACCATTCATACATGAACACACATAAACAATAGGTGTATAGTAAAAGTTGTGAACTTACAGAACAAACATAAATATCATCATACAGACTCTCATACATCATGCCACCACCAACACCTTGCATTTGCTACAAACTATGAAAGAGTATCATGAAAATATTACTGCTAACTGTAGCCAATATCTTACATTTGGTGTATTTTTTCTCCCAACCCGCTCAATTATTAACACCCTGTAATAGTATTATGTATTTTTTATAGTTACTGAGAAAGCATTCTCATATTTGTTCTGTTAACCACAGCCCATCTTCCACCACAGGATTCCCTGTGTTATACAGTCCCATGCTTTGAATAATTCATTAAAATTGTATACTCAATGGCTCTCATTTTTATCAGAGTTGTGCTGTCATCACCTCAGTAAATTTTAGAATGTTTTCATTACTCCAAAAGGAAAAATCCCATATCTCTTTATAACCCCATTGTTGTCCCTTAGAATTGATATATCTTCTTTGCCATTGCTGCAAAAATACTACAATATTACTGTTAACTATTGTCCATTAGTTATATTAGTTGTAATTTTCCTGTGTACTACCACATTCTTAACACTTTGTAAAAGAACATTCTTGTATTTATACTATTAACCACAATCTTCATCTACCACCAAAATCACTGTTATACAGTCCCTAGATTATTCTCTAGCTTCCTTTCAATTTACATTTATGTCCACAGACTACCCCTTTCAGCCACAATCACATTTATAAATCAGCAGTGTTAGTTATATTCACTACAATGTGTTACCATCAACTCTACTCATTTCTACACTTTTACAATAAATCTTATTGAAAATTCTACATACATTAAGCATTCAGCTCTCATTCCTAGATGTGTTACTTCCATTCCCCTCCCCATTAAAGCCTTGAGAATTTTATACTTCTTATACTTCTCCTTCTTCCACTCCACATGACTTTCAGGTTTTACTGATATAATTTAGTATTTTTACTTCTAGACTATTATTAGACTGTCTCTTGCAGTATGTACATTATGAGTCAAAGATTCTCATATACAGAGTAACCGTATAAGCTATTATTCAAACTAGGAAACTCTTGAGAGTGAAAGAGGG
>PVKH010033475.1:0-12007 GCA_004027955.1 Chaetophractus vellerosus | reverse complement strand
CAGAGTCTCAAGGAGATCTTTTTTTTCCTTTACCTCAGCCTCCACCACTTGAACACGATGTAGACACTCACTTTGATTGGACTCGAGCTCTTGTATTTTTGCCTTCATCTTTTCAGACATCCAATCCAATTCTTTGTTCTCTTTTGACATAGCATCTAATTCTTCACGAAGCCGGTGCTTCTCAGTTGTGACCACAGAGAGTTCTTCTTCTAGACAGGTTATAAATTTCTGCTTATTTTCATTGTCTTTTTCTAAATTTAGCTTTTCTGATTGAAATATCTCTAAGTTAGCTTCCATGGACAGTGCAAGATGCTCAAAGCTAGCTTTCTCAGATTTGATCTTCATCAGCTCGTTTTCCACCTCAAGAAATTTCTCTTTCCAGCTGTCATTCATCTTGGCTACATCATCTTCAGTAACTTCATCTGACAATTTATCTCTGCCTAATACTAAATTAGAATTGAGGTCTTCCAAAGTTTTTATTCTCTGGAATAATTCCTGGTTGTCACAGGAAAATGATGCCAATTTTTCACTTAACTCTGATTTTTCTCTCTTAAGGCCCTCGACTATTTGTTCCAATTCTATGCATGCTTCAGTCTTGGTAGTTAGTTGTACTTTCTGTAAATCAAGTTTTGAATCTAACTCTGTTATTTCATTTAGCAAACTCTCAAGTTTTTTGTCATGCTCCTCTATGACATGAAGTAACCGCAGATTCTCATTTGATGCCTCCTTCACTTGCAGCTGGAGACTCTGAATGGTTACCTGATTCTCCAGAAAATCTGTATGCACCAAGGTATTATGACCAGAAAATGACAAATCGGAAATGCATTCTGAATGGTCCTGGGTTTTGTCTTCCAGTGGAGTTTCACAACTGGTTTCCAAAGACTGTTCCCTAGACCTTTCTCCTGAAAGGGCCCCAGTCTCGGGTATTTTCTCAGTCTCTTGACTCAGGTCCTGCTCAACATATTTCCCACAAATCTGATGAATGCCATGCTTTGGTGTTCTTTCATTAGGGGTTTTGGAAGTATATTCTTCTGATTCTTTGATGTCACAGCTACTGTTTCCACCCCGAAGAGCCTGTAATTGTAATATACAGCAAGAATGCAGTTCATTTGTCAAGAAGCAAAACAGAATAAACAGGCTTAATTATTACTTTATAGAAATTGGCTTCTTCCCACTGCTAAACACCATTCTCTTAATGATTAAAGTTCAAACAGCGTATTTTTTACTACGCACTCCTTACTCTCCATTCAACACAATTAAACATGCAGTAAATTTTCTCTGTGGGCAAGGCATTGGGTTAGGTATTTACGATGAAGAAAAACCCTTGAGATGAGTTAGTTTAATTATATGTGTCACAACATATTTAAATTTCATTTTTTTTCCCTAGGAAAAAATCTAGGGAACCTACATATAAAATTTCTCTTTATGATAACCAAAGAGGAGGTGAACAAATTCCATACAATATGTTCAGTCTCCATCTGCATTACTCATGACATTTTTTAATAAAAGAAGGCGGTAGGTTTCATGACCAGATTTCAGCCTGAGGACGTAATCACAGATCCACTACTTGCTATCTGTTCTTGGTTACCTTACATGTTGCACTTTCGCTCATCTGTAAAATGCAGGTCTGCTAGATCTACTGCTGCTGCCTCACGACCTACTCTCCCTTACCTTAGAGACGGAGGGAATCACGTGCGGCTCATAAACTAAATAATTACTTATTCAATAAAGAAAGAAAGGCCTCTTTAAACAACTGATACCAAATCATGTACTTGTACCAGCAAATTGTTAGAGAAAAATTATTCAGTGATATACATTTATTTTCATGATTATAACTCTGTAACATTAAAAATAATCTGGGGGCCGGCTCGATAGCCCAGTGGATAGGGTGCTGGCATACCACATGGGAGGCCCCGGGTTCGATTCCCGGGGACCTCTCCTAGCGGGCAGACCACCTTGAGAATGGCAAGCCGCCATGGGCGGGCCGGAGCCGCCGTGGGCAGGGCAAGAAGCTGCCATGGACAGGGCAAGAGCCGCCACGGGCAGGGCAGGTCGCCCGCGAATGGAGCGCAGCCAGCCACCCACGAACTGAATCAAGCGCCGGCCATGAACGGACGCAGAGACCGCCCACAAGCGGGGAAAGCCGCGCCTGCGCAGTGACCACTCTCGGCGCATCGCTGCAGTGGGGGGAAGGGGAGATATGTAATAAAATAAATAAATCTTTTAAAAAAATAAAATAAAATAAAAATAATCTGTAAAGGACCTAAGAGGTTAAATTTCATATCACATTATCCATTCATAAAATAATTCAATATTTAAGTACGCCTACATAACTCACAAAGAATAAAAACACATACACATCCAGAAGAAAACCTTCTGATCCCATCATATAATTTTTTCCAGAAGACTTTAAAAAACATCTTTAGTAATCTTCCATATAAGAGTGTTTAAATCTAATCACTAGAGAAATTTGCCTCCAAAATAAGGTTTCCTTATTTTCATAAAGTTCTGGTTCACTTTGAAAAAATTTTACTATGTATTGTTTTCATTCCCTTGAATCCTAAAAATAGTTTTAAGTTAGAATTAATATAGATTGCAATTCAAAAAACATTTACTGAGTACCTTCTTTGATAATAAATAGAGGGAAAAGCACCTAAATTCCATGTACTTACATCTTCTGTGTCAGTGCCAAGCAAAGATCGGGAAGCTAAGTCAAGTCCTTGCAGTTGGAGGCGTGCTACTTCGAGCTCAAGCGACAGGTGCTCCGTCTGCTTCTTTTCTGCCGCCAACTTGGACTCCATCTCCAAAGTCACACTTGTCAGCTTCTGCTGCCATTGTTCATTTTCTGTCAGATACTCCTTCCTGAGGCACTCAAGTGCTTTCCTTTCAGAATCTAATAACTGTCCAAGCTCTTGAATTTCCTTATTTTTCATGAGCCCTTGGCTTTCCATTTTCTCTTCCAAGTTCTTGAGCGACTGCAGGTACATCTGACAGAGGGCCTCGAGTTCTTCAATACTCCTCACTGGGGCAGATGGAATTTCCTTCTTGGTCAGATTGTCCTGCTCCAGACTGCTGCAAGAGACTTCATCCACATTAGACTGGTTTGCAGAAACATCCTCTTCCAAATTATTTAAAAGGGATTTTTCTCCTGTCTGTTCTAAAAGATCTTTGTAAAAAGAGGATTCTTCAAAACTTGTAAGGCTGGTGCTGTTAGTCACACCAGAGAATGACACTGACAGAAAACGCCCCTCCTCGGGTGCCAGCTGCCCCTCCTTTACCAAGTCACCTTCGAAGGTTCTCAGATTCAATGACAAGATGGAATTTTCAGCCTTTAAGGTGTCAACATAGGACTGCAGTTCTGACATCTTAGAGCTCATCTGACAGTGCTGATCGTGTAAAATTTTGTGTTCGCTTTGTAGAGACGAGAATTTCTCCTGCAGTTCAGCAAAGTGCACTTGAACTTCTTTGTTTGACAATGTCAAGTGTTCATAGAAACTACCGTCTTCGGCAGAATTCAAGGACGCAGGCTTCTGCTCATTCCGTTGTTCACCAAAGTCAGCGTCTGGTGTTTGTTTCACCGACTCACCGTGGTGAAGACCATTTTCACCATTTAATAGTTTGACTTCATTTACTAGTCTCTCTACCTCTTCTGCCATTTTACTAGTTGCTGTGATACATTCTGATCTTGAATCGTTCAGCTCGGATATTAGCCCAAGCTTTTCAACCTGCAGTATTTCAAACATTTTCTCTAGCTCAGTCAGCTTGTTCATTGCTGTCTGTAGAGAGCACTGTAGCTGTGCATTGTCACTTTGACTTGTTGACAACTCATGAAGAACTGAAATATACTTTTCTTCTGCATCTATTTCGCAGTCTTTGGGGTCACTGATTTCTTGCGAGTGAGTGTCTTGTCGCAAATTCCCAGTTTCTAATGCTCCTCTAATTATCTGTAATTCTTTATGCAGGCACTCCTTCTCCTTCTCACTTTCCTGAAGCTTTAATTCCACATTTTTTATCACAGCTTCTAACTGTATCAATTGTGCATTACAACTGTCTACAGAAGTGTCTCTAGTGTTAAGATCCATCTGAGGTTGAACACTATATTTATGTATCTCACTTTCTCTTTCTCTCATAGAGTCCCTAATTGGTCCCAATTCTAGATTTTGATGGTCACACTGAGTCCCCGCTAACTTGATCAGGTGCTCTTTCTCTTGCAATAAGGCATCAATTTCCTTTTGCATCTTACTTTGCTCTTCCTTTAAAGTCATGATCTCTTGCTTTAAGCCATCGGCCTCGCTCTTGGCATTGTTTTGGATATCAGTAATTTCAGATCTCAGATCATGCTGCACTGTCCCCAATTCTAGTATAAGGTTCTGGTTTCTTTCTTCAGCTAAAGCTAATTTCGTTAAGAATGCTTGGCGTTCCCTTGCAAGTGTTTCCTGTAGCTGTTTCAACTCATCTTTTCTATTTTCACAAACACTAGTGCATTCATTTAGCAAGCATGCTAATTTAGAGTTCTTTTCTTGTACTGCTTGGTATTTTTCCTGAAGGTCCTCAAATGCATTTCCTGCTTCTTCACATCTTTGTAGTAAAAGAAGATTTTCTTGCTTGTACTGCTCAGTTAATTCTGAAATGCTTCTATCTCTTTCATCTATACACTTGGAGAAACTCTCACTTTTTTGTAGAAAGTTCATTTTCTCTTGATTTAGGGTTGCATTAGTTTCCTTGAGAGTCCCATTCTCTTGGGTCAGCTCGTCAATTGCTTTTTTATTTAGAGAAAGGATGGCACTCATTTCCTTTTTCTCTGAGCTCAGGGTTTCAGACAAAAGTTGTAGCTCCTTTAGAGATTCTTCAAGTAAACGATTGCACTTTTTCAATTCTTGAGTCTCTGCTAGCTCAGTCTCTAGCTTTTCATTCAACAGTTGCAGCTCTCTTTCCTTGTTCTCAAGGGCAACTAAAGTTTCAGCAACAACATTCTGATGAAGAGAAGTGTCTTCTTGTAACTTACTAATGCGCTGACTTGTTTCAGCCACAAAACTTTGATGCATCTGTTCTGCCTTAATGAGATTTTCTTCTATTTCTCCTTTGATTTGCACCAATTCTTTGCACTGCTGCTGTAGTTCTGAGTTCATCTGCTTTTGAGACTCCAATGAAAACTCAAGTGAAACAACTCTATTCTGTAGGACAGTTAAATCATTTCGACTTTGGTCTGCTTCTAAATCATCCTGACTCCTTTCTGAAGGCATGCTTCCCTGTTCTCCAATTATATTTGCAAAGGAATTATTCATTGCAGGCTGTTGCTCAAAACCTAAAAGGGTTCTGTGATGATCCTCATTTGTCACTGGAGAAGAATCTTTGGATTTTATCTGATCTCTGAAGCTCTCATATTCAGCCTGCAAGTCTTGGTAACGTTGGTCTTTGTCCACGATTTCACTCGACAGTAACTGAAGCTTGCATTCTAGATCCTCAACTTGTCCGGTAAGCTGAGAAATTTTCAAAGACGTGTTTTCTATTTCCTTCTTGTGTTTCTGGTCTGAGAACTCCGCTTTCTGCTGTAGTTCCACATAAGCTTGTTTCTGTGCCTCTACCTCCACACTCTTGCTGTCTATCACATTGTGAAGGTTTCTGATCTCCACATTCAGATTTTCTCTTTCCATTTCCATTGTTTTCAGCCACTCGTTGTACTCGTGACTTTTTATTTGCTGAGATTTGAGACAAGTTTCCAAGTGGTTAATTTTACTCTGCAAACTTTCTTTTTCTGATTCCATCTGATGTAAAAGTTGTTCTTTTTCACTGTTCCAACGAGACAGCAGCGTTTTCTCCTCTTTCAGCTCTTCGTATTCTCTCTTTTTTAACTCCAGGGCACTCAGTAAAGCTTGGGACTCTTTCTCGGTTTTGCTTAACTTATCGTTCAGTTGTTCAATGTGATGCTCCCTTTTCTTCAAAAGGTCTTGAGAACATTCGCGCTGCTTTTCCAGATCAGCCAAGGCAAGCTTCAGTTTCTCTAAAGTCAAGGAGTTTTCCTGCTGATCGAGTTTTTCTTGAAGATCTCTTAACACGGCTTCCTGAGAGGTATTCTTAGCTATTAAAAAAAAAAAAAAAAAAAAAAGTCAACGTTTTTAATAAATGTTTTTTCTTCAAGAATTCTAAATTAAAAAAAAAAAAAAAATCCAAATAAGCTAACAGCTTCCCAAGCCCTGTAAAACGTGGCGTTACTGCCTGGGTACCTCCTGGACTACCTGCTAATTATCTAAGCTAATAGACAGGCATTAAGAAAAACGGTGATTTTAAGGATGGCAATACATTTTTCTTTTCAGCCTTTTGTGTCTTACCTTGGAATATATGCTCCCTGGGGTAACGGAGACTCATTTATATTTTCCCTACATATGGCTCCTCTGCCCCTTTTATTTGAACCTATAATTAGCACTATACTTGTTATATATACATACCAGAGACTTAAATCTTCGGTCTATTCATGTGCTAATTGATCCCTGAATCTCAGCAGAGTTGCAACACCTATTTTCCAGTTCATTGGACTCAAACAGAACAACTAACAAAAGGATGATGATGGACAATGCTCATCCCAGGAAGCGGAGAGTGTCTGCAACTGTAAGTGACACAGCTCCATCCATCTGCCCCACGGGATCTAAGCCTCCTCTCACTCGGAGACAGCGTGGGCCTCACCATTGAGGATGTCAATCGAAAGGCAGCTAGAAGATAATCTAGGGACTGTATAACACAGTGATCTTGGTGGTAGACGAGGATTGTGGTTAATGATATAAATACAAGAATGTCCCTCTCCTACAAGGTATTAAGAACATGGTACTACATGGGAAAAATACAACTAATGTAACTTAGCCTCTAGTTCACAGAAATATTGAAAGATTTTTGTAGCAAAGGGAAAGAAGGTACTCTATAAATGCTAATGCTCAAGAAAAAGAATATGGGGTTTAGTTTTAAGAGATATGAATATGATCAAGCATTTTTTGTTCTTCATTTTCTTCATTAACAAAGAGACCTTACTCATGTCATGAAAGAATCCATGCTCATTTATGAATCTTTCCGAACACTAAAGAAACAACTGAGTTTGTTTTTAGGATTAAATAAGTTAATGTGTCGGGACAGAATTTTTTAAAGTGATGCTTCCGCATTTTGTTAAGCTGCCTTTTGCCTATTATTTTATTTTTGTAAATTGAAATAAAGTTTACTTCAAATTTGAAAAAAACAAAAAACTTCATTACTATCCTTTTTACTATCCAATAACAAGGCTCCTCCTAGTTAAGAATAACTACATTGCTTTTGTTAAACAGTGATGGAAAGGCCCCATATTCCTCAGGTACGTTGGGGAGAGAAAGTTGAGAATCTCAAGAGTAGACGATATAAAGATGTTATATTAAATGGAAACAATACAAATTTTAACCCACTAGTCTCAATCTACCTACTGAGAGTGGCTGGCTATCAAACCACTTTGCTCATGAGCATCTCAAACAATGACACTGGTAACCAACATTGAAAAATGCCCTACCCTTTCCTTTTCCTATTGTTTTCCTTCAAGAAAGCTGAAGACTAACATTTCTGACCACTGTGGAAAAACAGAAAACTCTCTTAGGGAGACTGGAATTTAAAGAAGAAAGTTACAGAGACGTGGGACACATATTCTGCAGGTCAGAGTTAAAAGAAACCCTAGATGTGCAAAACTAATAGGTGAGAAAATAAATATAAGTGAAAGACATATGGCACAACAGACGAGAAACTAATGATGGATTCATTCGGTGTGTGTAGCAACATTTGTTGGCTTTCAAATAAGGAGATAAAATCATTCAGTCAAGTAAGTCATCAAAAAACAATGTCATTAAGAGCTTGGAAAATGCGCCTGATATAGGTTTTTTCCCATTATAAGGGAAATGGTAATGAGTGAGGAGATGAGCTTCTGGATATAACCAACCAACACACTTGGGGCACAAAGAATAGTACTCTGGGGCGAGAGGCAGCACTGACAATTTAGTTTTGTGTGGGAAATATTTATCCTTCTGGTTTCAAAGTGCTGAAAACCAGGCATTTTGGGACTCAATATGTTCCCATAAAAGAAAGTGTCCAAATATCACTCAGGAAACTAAAAAAATGAGAGAGGGAAAACTCTCCACCTCAAATGCACAGAGATTCAAAGAAGTTTCTCCAATGTGCTAATGTCACTGACCCTCCCTCATGGGAGTCAGAGGCTAGAGAAGGAACTCGAAAAACACTACGGTTTACCTCTCATTTCTTCTGCAGATTTCTGGCTCTGATTTAAACACTGTTTGACCTTCTTGAGCTCTTCCTCCAGGTGGCAGACTTCCCTGGCCCTTTGCTCAGACTGACTCTTGAGGAGGCTGTTTTCCTTCTTCATTCCCTGAAACACACATTTAGTTGGTTATAATCTAAACAAATACTCAAACAAGTTAGGACTTTGGCCTTAATAAAGGTTCCTGATGGAATTGTTTGCATATCTCAGAGGGAAGGAATCACACTTACCCTTTGAGTATTTAATGAAGTTACACGTCCTTACTTAAATAATTACACAAATAGAAGTCAAGCAAGCAGAGTGGAGAAAACCAAATCTGGTCATTTGTTTCCCTCAAGAAATATAAATTTCTTTGAACTTTCTGGTTGTCCACATGCTCGTGAAAGGGTTAGTTCGTAAGTAAAACCCTATTTAGAAGATATTCAAAGAGAGAAGTTACAAGTTCCTATCACTCCTGAACATTCAAATACATGCTGCAAAATAGCTGATGAGTTAATAAGACAAACACTTCATGTGACAAATTTTTATTTCCTTTTCAATACAAACTTGTCTTAAGGGTCTCTCTCTTTATAGAGACGCCCTTATTGGTAAAACTACCATCAACAAATGTTTATCAAGAAAATCTACCATGTGCAAGATGCTGGAATGGACATTTTGAGTGATGGAATATGAATAAGAGAGAGTCCCGACACTCATGGCAGGTACCACCCCACCCCACCCCCCAACTAGAGGGATGTATGATACCAATAATTTAATACACACTGGGATGTGCTAGCTTTTGTGTGCTATGGGAAAATCAGAGGGACGGGGCACAGAAAGAAGAATGCATTCTAGACGAGGGAATCTGAGCTTTCACAGTAAAAAAGAGGTTCTCTGAGTACTTGATTAAATGAAGTACCCATGCATCGATATGCAATAACACAGCAGGGATGCGTATGCAGTCTAGTCTATACCCAGGGAGCCCTGTCTCTCTATCTGGATCTTAAAACCAAGCAATATGTGGCTGCCGAATAAGAACATTATTGCTTATTACTCTGTAAAACTCACATAATTAACTGATGTGAATCTCCTTCTATATCAGAGGATCTTAACCTTTTTTTTGTTCCACGGACCCCTTTGCGAGTCAGGTGAAAACCACAGACCCCTTCTCAGAATGTAGGCAGCAGATAGTTTTATGACACTCAACATTGGAGTTCAGAGGAAATAGAGACAATAGGTTGATTTTTTTCAATTCAAGCTCACGGACCCCCTGAAATCTTTCCGTGGACCCCTGGTTAAGAACCCCTGTTCCACACTGAATGCCAACCTCTGGACCATGGGAGTTGGCATATATCGTTATATAAACTGACAGAACCAAGCACATCACATCCTTGAAAAAGAAAACACATTAAAATATGTCTATATAGAGATGTAGACAGATAGAAATATTCCATGTTCACTTAGCAGAAAGGACTTTCTTAAAATCACACTTCAAAAAAAATACCAAAATTCTCCCTCTGAGAAGTGGGGAACATGTTTGCATCTTAAAGAAACCATTAAGACCCATCCTCCAGGAGCCCATAGCAGTGTTAGGAAGCAGATGGCCCTGGCAATGCTGTGCTGGAAGGCTGCCTTCAATTATCAGTCTGGTTACTACCAGCAGATGGGCACTGATGCAGCAAAGCCAAATTCAAGAAGAGGGAGAGTCTGGATAGTAGAAAGTACTTGAAAACTTGCTGGCAGCTGTTCTATTCATGCATATATGTTCATTTCATCATTAAAATAAGACAGAACCCATTGTAGTCCTACTCCATCTTTCTCCTAATCCTGACTCCCTTCCACTAGGCTAAAGAAACACTCTATCAAATGAAGACATCAATCAGAACTAAAGGGCAGCGCCAACCTGTCTCAAGACTGAGAGGCTAACGCTGTTCATATCAGTCAGTGTTAAATTTTGCAATGAAGGATCACTAAGGGACAACGATGGTTTTGGTTAAACATTAAAGCACAGAAGCTATCATTACTTGTTTGTTCATGAGGCACAGAACAATCACCACTCAAAGGAGATCACAGAGGTGAAAGAAAAAACACCTTAAGACACTTTAACAAGGATAACGGAGCATTATTAGTATATTTCTTCCCAAAAATTAACATTAGCCAGGCTTTATAAGTTCAACACATAGATTTACTAGAATTTAACCACCTGGGTTGATTTATCATTTTATTTTGCAACTTATATTTTCTTACCCTAAAAATTTAATCAAATCAAACAATACCTACATCTAGAGGCTTTGACAAGAAAGCTGAGAAGACATAGTTTGCCAAAGCTGGGTACATGATAAGAGGAAGGAAGGAAGATAAGGAAGCAAAAAGGGAGGGAGGTGACAAGGAAGGGAGCGGGGGGGGAGTCTGTGTTAGTTGGTTTCATTCTGTTTCTGTCCATAGTGGAAACATTCAAATGAAAAGCTAGCTCAATGGAAAGATTAACATGTCTTTCTCTATTCTGGCATTAGCTCCGTAAATATTTGTTCCTAATGAAGAAATGTTCAGCCAATTCTGGGGCCCAGCAGGCTTATAATGCTAGGGCTATGACCAACCCAAGAATTTTAAAAGGCCAGAATTTAGAAAATGCATCTGAAAATGGATCTGCAGGCTGTCATCCATCAGCAATTAGTTTTCTGCGAGGCCACAGCCACTTAAGGCTTGATTGGGTAGCTCATTATCAACAATGAGTTAAGCATACAAGGATTTATTCTCCTAGGCATCTCTTGCATCCTCACATGATTTGCAAAATTGGGCACGACTCTGGAAAAGCACAACAAAAATCCCTATAACCATAAGCCAGCGTTAGTGCTTAGCAAGCAATTCCACCCAGATCAACTTTGGTTTAGAAGCGGCAAGGGAAGCATCATTTCCTAGGGCCAGACAAAACAAATTTCAGTTACTGTGTGGCATTTCATGATCCCATCCATGAATGACACTTAACACGTCCCCTGCTCGGGTGAGGTCTATATTGTGAAAAAGGGATGGATGCGAAGAGATGTGTTTTTCCTTTCCACCTCATCATACTTGACTGCCAGGCCCAGCTCCTTTGAGGACCTAGTGAGATACAGATCCACATGTATGAAAAGGTCCCCAGGCTAGTGCTCCTGAGCTTGCTGTCAAATGTAGGTATTTTATTGCCCAGCCCAAAGCTCCTGGGCTGGCACTGGATTCTGGATGAGTAGCTTACCTACACCCTGCATTTATTTTGATACTAAATGTTAACTTTATCCTTGATTGGGCCGTTAAATCACGTTTCCAAGACTGATCATTCCTCATTGTAAACATCATGTTAATTTAGTAAACACAGACAAGGAAAGTTTCAGTACAACTGTCACGTTAATTGCAACATCCAAAACCTAAAAGCATGCTAAAACTTGTTTGCACTTACTTATAATTAGATACGGAAAGTTACCCAGAGTGACAGAATAATACAATATGCAAAATGTTTAATGTTAAAAAAAAAAAAAAAAAATCCCCAAGGCACTGTCACTTTCTGTGCCCACGGGTGACAGCAGACAATGGTAACATCCAAAGGCCATGGCAATTGTCAAGACCAATGCAAGGAAGAGGGGGACTGCAATAACAGCCTTCCTTTACTGTGCTCTTGTGTGCTGGGCATTGGGCTAAGCACGTCACATACGACATTTAATTGACTCATGACAATGCCTTGGAAAGTGTATTATTATTAGACCCCATAGGCAGAGG
>PVKH010033474.1:0-12059 GCA_004027955.1 Chaetophractus vellerosus | reverse complement strand
AAGTAACTATGAATCTTGTCCTTCAAGGAGTGAAGCCTGGTGGTTGCCATGGCCTGAAGGAGAGGGAGAAGGAGGAATAGAATAGATGGAAGAGTGGGCAATTTGGGGATGGTTGAAGTGTTCTGCATGATCTTGCAAATGCGGATACAGGCCATGTTAAACTTTTTCAGATCTTATAATACCATACGGTCCAAAATGTAACCCATAATGTGAACAATTGACAGTGGTTAGTAGCTATTTTTCAATATTTGTGCATCCATTGTAACAAATGTTCCATCCACATATGTTGCGTATTTTAATTATGGCAGATCCTGAATTTTATTCATTTACCAGATCGCCATTTTGAATCCTTAAATAATCTGAACAATAGTAAGTAGTATTATTATCTCCATTTTACTGATGAAGGACATATTTCTCAGAGAGATCAAATAATCTGTCCAAGGTCACATAGGAGTTATGTGGTAGAGATAGGATAAGATCTCAGGTCAGTCAGATTCCTGCAAATTCAACATATTATGTGTAATCAAGACAGTCAGTCAATATTTGGAGGGTGAAATGATATATTCTTTTATGAATTCTAAACTGCCTACCAGATAATTCAGAGAGGATAACATGGAACACTTAACCTTATGGCTGTGTGATTTTGAGATAAGATTATAATCCTAATATAGAGATACATACACATAATGATTAATTCCAGTCTTGGAATGAGTGTTAATATTGAGTTAGCCAAGAAAAGGAAGTATGAAAAAGTTTTTATGCCCCAAACTCTAAAGTTTTGTGACATGTATATATATATATATATATATATATATATATATACATGTATATATATATACATATATATATACATGTCACAAAACTTTAGAGTTTTATGTATATATATATGTATATATATATATACATAAAAGATTTATTTACTTTATTTTATATACATATATTTATCACTCCCCTCCCCCAGATAGTTCTCTTGTCTGTCTGCTCATTGTTTGCCAAACCCGGCACCTCCCATGTAGAAGGCAGGTGCCCAACTGGTTGAACCACAACCACTTCCCTATATATTTTTTATTTCAAATGGATTTTGCTTTGCACCACCCTTGACTATATGGCTAAGAATTCCCTCCTTCCACTCTTGCTTTTTCTCTGAGCTTTCTCTAGTTCCTTCTCATGAAAGAGAAAGCAGGATGCATTTGTGTTTTTTGTTTGTTTGTGTATGTGTTTGTGTGGGTGGTGGTTGCTACGATAGCATTGTGTATTACTTAGCTTAGTGTCCAGCTCTGAAGAATGAGTTTGTTTGTACCACAGCAACATAAATTAAGCTAGAGCATTGCACGTAGCACATCTGGGCATAATAATTATCAAGAACAAAGAAAAAAACATTAAATCCATATTGATAATAAAAGTTTGGAGCTGTGGAGCAACTGGAACTCTCATACTTTGTGAGAGAATGTAAATTGGTATAACTATGGTGAAAAAATGTTTACCATTGTCTGTCAAAGCAAAGTATATGCCTACCCTATGACCAACAAATCCTACTTCTAGAGAAACTAGCTTCTAGCTTCTTTTTTTTTTTCCGAGCCAAAACACATGTCTAAGAATGTTTACTGGAACTCTGGAACTTTATTCATAACAGCCAGAAACTGGAAACAACTCCAATATCCACCAACAGGAGAATGAGTTAAACATATTTTATTATATTGACCTATAATGTCATGTGATCTTCAAGCTTTTAAAATCTTTTCAGTGATTTTAATTTCTGAAGCAATCATTTAGAGGAGGGATTTGGTGCTGGTACATATTTGGCTGTCAGAAAAATAATGTCATATATATAGCTACCTGTCTGTCTTCTTAATCATAGCATTCTAAAGACACCAATATTTCCAAGAAGATGTAAAATTGCAAATTTGTACTTTGGCTCCTAATTCTCTCTTATAATACAAGGATGTAAGGATTTTCTAAGTATTCACAATAAAATTCCTACAAGCTTCTATGTGAATTGATTTCTTATGTATCCTTTAAACATTTTTCTTAAATAATGTTCTTTACATTTTTACTTCTCTAATGTCATTATGCCATTTTTGACAGTTCTTACAGACAATTATAGGCTTGGTTTTGTTTTCCTTTATTTAAATTTGTTTTGTTTTGTTTATTCCTGTACAATATCTTTTTTTCTAAACCTTCTAGGAAAGAAATCTGCTTCTTCTGAGAATTCCAATAACAGTGATTTGTTTTGCAACATAAGGATTGGACATGACTCAGTTTTGCCAATCACATTAAGTTCATATCTATGGTATAACTGATCATAATACCCATGGATAAGAACTTAATGTTATTTACAAAACTGGTCATATGCCAATCCTTATGTTACCTACACATTCTCTGTGACTAGAATATACAAAGGAAGCAATTTAGCTTCCAAAATTGTTGGCAAAATAGTATTGGACAGGAATAAACTAAATAAAATTAAATCAATGTAAAGAAAACAAAACAAAGCCTTCCATTTTCTACTAGAACTATCAGATAGTATAAAGGCATATTGAGACATAATGGTATTGAGACCAATATTGAAAAAGAATTATTAAAAGTATACCTAAGAAATCAACCAACACAATTGCATGTAGGAATTTTATTAGGAGTCCTTAGGAAATGCAAGCCTCACTTCATTGGACCAGGGATTAGGAACCAAATTGTTTAGTAGTGCCCATGAATCATTGTGGAGATACTAAGGATGAAGTGATGCAGCACATAAGGTTCTCAAAGCATACCTGATCATAATACCCCTTTTTACCATTTCCTCCACCATGTAGAATATTGATGGAAGCAGAGAATAGAGATGAAGGGAGGGAGGGTTAGTGGTGAAATTTGATGGGCATACTAAGCATATTTAGTGTAACCTTGTGTTCAATTTCTATTCTTTCATTGTAATTCGTGTACCCCTACATTTTTTCAGAAATTTCAAACTGAATTAGTTTTTCATTGGAGCTAAATTTTCCCATCAACCCTGTTTCTCACATAATTTCCCCAGGATATGATTTCTAATCTGCTGACTCTTCACACAGTACTCAAAAGGATTCATAAGAGGGGGAGCCAGAAGGAAGGTATCAGCTATACTGATTCTAATAACAGGAGATACATTTTTGGCAAAGCGATGAATGACAGCCAACGTGACAGTAAGTACATAGAAAATGAGAAGAGCACAGATGTGGGAGAAGCAAGTGTTGAGGATCTTGAGGCGACCCTTGTGTGAGGTAATGCCCAGAACAATGTTCAGAATCAGAATGTAGGACACCGAAATGCACATCAAGTCTAACATAGCTGTAAGAGCCACAAAAAATCCATAGATGATATTGAACTTGTTGTCCTAACAGGCCAGTTTCATGACGTCCTGGTGGAGGCAGTAGGAATGGGATAAAAGACTTTTCTTACAATATTTTAGACTCTTTAAAATGAATGGAAAAAGGAACACCAAAAAATACTTTTTATAGCAAATACAAGGCCAATTTTAGTGACTCTAGTGCTGGTAAGGATAGAGGTATATCTCAAAGGATTATAGATGGCTATAAAGTAATCAACAGACATGATGAGAAGTACTGATGACTGCATAGCTGAGAATCCATGAATGAAAAACTCTTGTGCAAAGCAGGCATTAAAGGAAATTTCTGTGGCATTGAATAAGAAGATTCTCAGCATGGTTGGAAAGGAGGCGATAGACAGTCCCAGGTCAGAAAAAGCCAGCAGGGAGAGGAAATAATACACAGGCTCATGCAGAGAGCTCTCTGTTTTGATGAAAAAGAGGATGGTGCATTTCCCAAGAATGGCAAGAAAGTACGTGAGGCAAATGGGGATGGGGAGCCAATTGTGGGCTGACTCCATCCCTGGAATCCAAATCAGAAAGAAGGTAGAGTTTTCCACTTCAGAGGTTTTGACTGACATTGCAGGAGTCTGAGGGAATCAGGATGGGGGTGTCAGAAAAGGCATCCTATAATGGCATTAAAAAAATTGGTTTACATGTGTATACATTAGTAAAACAAAATGTCTTTGTTTTAATATTGTCAGGACTAATTCATTAAAGAAATGCAAATCAAAACCACTGTGTGATACCACTTCAAGCCCATATGAATGAAAAAATACAAAGGCAGGCAAAAATTAGTTTTGGTAAGGATTAGAATCCTTATACATTGCTAGTGAGACTATAAAATGGTGCAATCACTTTGGAAAACAGTTTGGCAGTTTTTCAAAATGTTAAAAATAAATTTACCATGTGGCTCAACAATTTCACTCCTAGTTATATACCCTAGAGAAATGAAAGCATATGCTCAAAATAAGAAAATTCATAGAGATAGAAAGGAGATTAGTGGTTGCTGGAGGTGTATGGAGGGGAGAATGAAGAATAACTGCTGATGAGTATTGGATTTCTTTTAAGGGTGATGAAAATATTCTAATATTTATGGTGATAGTTGCACAAGGCTGTTAATATATTAAAAATCTTGAATTGTTCACTTTTAAGGGATTAATTTTAAGGATGCAAATTGTATCTCAATAAAGCTTTTAAACTGTATTCTGGAATACTTACCTTTATGCTTCTCATATATCAGATTTACATCATGGAAATGGGCATTTTGGTTAAGGAAACCTCCAATGCGGGAGATGGGAGCTCAACCTCCTGAGCCACATCTGCTCCCCTGGATATTATAATTTTTAATCATTCTTTTTTTATTAAGTTAAAGTGAATTAATACTTTCTAAGAATTAAATATCGTGGTACCTGCCCCTCTTTTAATCAAATAGCCAGGGAAAGACCAGCTACCGTTAAACAGTTAAGAAGTGACAGGAGGAGATAAAATGAATTTGAACCCCTTTTTCATTTAGCTCCATGATTCCTGAGAGCAGGATGGAGATATGTATTTGTAACTCTCTAAATATCAGAGTTTTTTGAGTCACTTAGTTTAAAAAGATTGGAAGAGATATTTTAATACGTTTGATTCCATTTATAGTTTAGGGTGATGAATATAGTGATTCCATAATCATTCTTAGGCAGGTCACAAATTGGGAATTAAAAATTCATACTCAGATTGTAGAACAACCCTTGTGACACAGCAAGGTACTATTAAGAGTGTTAGATCAAGAGGAATGTTGCTTTCAGCAAAGGAATCATTGAATTCCATTAAGAAAATAGATAATGTGGGTTTTTTTTCCATGCAGTGAAAAAATGGAAAAATACAGGACTAATCACTTATAATTGTGATTTCAATGTTGTCCTGGTAAAAAAGGGAAGTTAATCACCAACCTCCTCTCTCTCCATGCCCAATTCCCCACTGTATGATTCTGACAACTTTTGAAAATTTCAAGAACACCATGCTCTTTCAAACCTCTCCATTTTGCAAATGACGCACAAGCTATGTAGGATGCACTTCTTTTCCTTGTCTTTGTTCAATCCCTAAATTAGTTATCATCTTTAGAAAATCTTCCCTGGAACTCTTTCCCACCTTCCATCCCAAGATGGAAAATGTTTTCCTCTTTGACCTCCATGGTATCTTTTGCATATTAATCTTACTAATTATAGTTCATTTGTTTGAGCTCTGTTCCTTCCACTTCACTGATCTCTGTGAGGGCAGGCATGTTTTATACTTACCGCTATGTCCCTTCAATGCTCTGATACATTTGGCTCTCAGTAAATATTTGTTGGAAATAAATTATCTTTGTTAACTAGAGGCTAAAGTAACGCAGGGTACGATCGAATAAGTCAGAGTAACCAGTGGTACGTGGGTGCCTGCATTATTCCTGACACCAGGTCTGTAACCAAAACCTTGGCTTGCTATCAGTTCTGCATTCTTGAGGGTATGATCAATCTCTGATAGTCAGTTAGTTTACAAGTGGAAAAACAAAAGGAGTAAGAGGGAATATTTAATTTAAGAAATGTAAATTTTATATAACTAATGACTTGCTGCTGTTTTTTTTTTTAAGATTTATTTTATTTATTTATCGCCCCCTCCACTTGCTGCTTGTGCTATCTTCTCTCTGTGCACATTTGCTGCATGGTTTTCTGTGTCTGCTTGTCTCCCCTTGTTGCATCATCTTGTTGCATCAGCTCTCTGCAGACATGGGCACATGCCAGCTTGCTTTCACCAGGAGGCCCCGGAAATCGAACCCAGGGCCTCCCATACAGTAGATGGGAGCCCAATCACTTGAGCCACATCTGCTACACATGGCTGCAGTTTTTTGTAATTTTATTAAATAAAACTTGCTCACATTGTTTAAGCAACCCAATAATACTTCAAAGTATTAAAGAATACATTACAAATAAATATAAATTTAACCTATGTGTTTTACACTCATACCAATCCATGATGATTAGGGAATTGATCTTCTTGCGTAAATTGGCATCTAGGTCTTATGCTACCCTGTTCTCCTTTCCTCTCTTTTCTACACACACACACACACACACACACACACACACACACCTTATCTGCATTTTTCTCCCCCCTGTATTTTTCTGTTAACTCTAGACTCACATTCCATAATCTGCATTAAAAGCATGTTGAGTTTCTGAGTTGCTATTCCTGTTGCCATTTTTTTTTCTTAAGTTTTGAATTGTTTTTCATGGGTTGAATTTACAACTCCCTAGGCTGAGTTCCTTGCCCAGTTTGGTTTCTCTTTCTAGGTTGCCTGTAAACAGTTTAGTGATAATTATATTGACAGAATTAAAGTTTCAAAGTGAATAGACAGGAAAACATTGAACACCTGGTAGAGAACACAGGAGAATTTCTGGATGCAATTAGCAAACAGGAAGAAAATAAAATTTTACAAGAAACTGATTGAATGGCTATTACATTCAAGTTGGAAAGCACTTACCACTAAAATTAAAGGAATTCATATGCGTATATAGTTGTTACACAATGCCTTTGTATCAGGTGCAAGATTTGTCTTCTTATAATGTAAGGTCGATCATCCTGTCTTCTCTTAAGAAAGCACAGAAAGACCCCTGACTGTCAAACACCTTGACAGACATCCAAGCCCTGTGCTCTCCCCTGTCACACTGAACACACCTCCAGCCTCCTGAATGTCCTTAATCCTCTTGAATGTCCTTAATCCCCCATGTCCTCTCTTTCTAAAGGGTGGGTAGATTAGATTCCTGCTTCCAAGCTATTGCTTCAGAATATAATCTGAAATGAAGGGTGCAGTAATCACTGGAAAGCAGTATTTTCAGGCCCCACCTCCCATACCTCCCACAACCTCCCACATATACACTCTTCATCAGGGTGGCACAGCACCTGTAATAGATATACACATTTTGGGGTTCAGGTAATATTTTATATTATTTTTCTTTAATGTAGAGGAACCTAGGACAGAATTTGATCTTCCCAATATTTTTTTAAAAATTGAACAACATCTTTTCCTGCTGTTTGGAATGCTGGTTTTTATTTGATTGTTTGTTGTTTGTGTTTTCATTTTACTCTGCCTACCAAGTGAAAGGAAATTAATCTTCCAAATCTTGAGAAAAAATTAACAGTACCTCAGTGCGTGGTGTGTAACCACTGATGATATTGCTGCTTTCCTTCCTCCCTCTAGTGACACAGTAACTCATATTAGCAGATACCATTTTGATGTATTCTGATATATATTGCGTGAATGAAAAGCCACAATCGAATCTAAGAGGCTTCTATCTTTAAATTAAATGCAATTTGTACAAAACCCATCCCTACACAATTTCCTAACAGGTATGAACTTATAGGTTGCTTTTTCTTAGAATTACAAGGTTTCTTTCCTTTTTATAGAAAGAGAAATAATTTAAAGCAAAGCTTTAAAACTGAGCAGCACCAGAGTATATAACAGAGTATAGAGGCAGAAACACCCAGTGGTTGTTTTCTCACAATGCCATTGAAGGTCATCGGTCTTGCATATCAGCGCCCAGAAACAGCATACACTATCATGTGTGGCAAATACTCTCCTACTTAGCAAGTCAGTTCATCCAAGATCAAAGTCCAGGTTTCTGTCTGTGAATTTATTTTGGTGCTCAGCCTGTGTTTCTAGACTAGTACCTAGGTGATTTGCGGTGCCATGGCCATCCACCTACACATTTAGAGGCATTGTGGAACTTTTTAGAGGGTAGGTCTACTAGCATCCATCAAAACACTCAGATACCTCAAAAAGAAAATATGTAATTTTCTTGCCTGAGCTGATGAAATGGAAAATGGCAGCTGAGAACATCAGGAAACTTACCAGCCAGTGGGTAGATGGTTAGACCCACATGTCAGAGTGAAGAAGAAATGGAGGTGGCATACAGTCATCAGAGTTTCATTGATGTGCAAGCCCACCAATTGATTCTGACTTACAGAGTCTAGCCCTGCCTCCTCAATGCACGCCCAGTGGCCTAGAAACCTCTGGGGGTTCCAGATCAGCAGGCTGTACTCAGAGGAAAAGGAAGAGCCCTGCAGGTGAACCTGCAGAAGGGACTGGAGCCAAGGAAAGTCATCCAGCCCTCTGTGAAGGGTAAGAATTATCCACTGTGGAGAACACCCCTTAAGCCTCATCTGCTTCCTCTGGCAGAATTATGGGTGTCTCCTCCATGACCTCAGAGGACTCTGTGAATAATCTTAGAGCAGATCCACAGTGTTTTGAAACAATGCTTTTGTGTGACTGCCTCATCCTTTAGATTTAACTTCCTTAAAGTTACAGGTTCTTGTTTTTTACAAATTGAGAAGGTTTTGACAGTTAATTTGAATCTAGCTTCTTCTAGGATGGTGGTTTTCAACTCTGGATGCACATTAGACTTCACTATGAAGTTTTTTAAAAATGCAGATATCTAAGCTCTTGGTATTCTCTTCATATATCATGTGCAGATATATGTTGTTTTTCAGGATTATCATATATTTTATTTCAAGATTCTTTTCCTCTGTAAAAATTGTGGTCATCTATTTTTATATATCAGATATAACAATTGCTGTCCTTGAAAATATGCTTCGTCACATCCTTAGAGACATTTTGTCTGAAACTTATTTTTGTGTAATGCCTTTGTCTTGTTTTGTTTATCACGGATACAGCTAAATCTACTTGTTACTGGCGTTATCTTTGTTTTGAACTCTCATCAGACCATTTACATTTGAAAATGATCAGTCATAAATTAATCACAGTGTTTTCAGATAGTTTTAATTATCTGAAAACTATAGATATTTTTAAATATTTTTAAAATTTTTTTAGGTACTGGGGCAGAGGATTCAACCCTTGTATGTGGTGAGCAGGCTTTCAACCACTGAGCCACATCGACTCCCCTGAGTTGGTTTTCTTGCTTATTTGCTTGTTTGTTTTTTTTTTTTCTGTTTTGATTTTAGGAGGCTCCAGGAACCAAACCGGGGACCTGCCAAGTGGGAAGCAGGCACTCAACTGCTTGAGCCATATCTGCTCCCCTATATAGTTTTGTTTTACTCTAATGTTTGCCTGAAAGTTCTGCAATTAGCAACAGGCCAGAGTTTTGCACCTTCAACAAAGAAGGATCATCTCAGAGTCTGTGGGAAATGACTGTACTAGATACTTAAAACCATGACAAATAAACTTTTTGACAACTTTCAGTGCATTTCAGTGGGTGGCATCAGGATTTCCCAGACTTTTTTTTTTTAGTCAAATAGCTTCACGATATACTAAGATAAGATCCAGTGGGACAATAATATAATTACACAAGACTAAATTAGCTGATGAGGGACATTGTATTGTTTGGAATTTTGTTAATGCAATTTTAATGACCTATTTTCTGGATATAAAAGGAGGCCCTTTCTTTTTATTAAGCTATCTGAAACAAATAACAGCCTAATAGACTCTGCTTTTATAAAATGGAATGAAACATTTTGAAATATGTCATTTCCCCTGATTCCTCAGAGTTCAGAAATTCTTATTGAGTATCTTTGCTTTTCAAGAAAATGTAGATTTATGCATATGTTCAATAGGAACCTGTGTTTCATTCCTTTTTGCCAGAATGTAATTGGAAAAATGAATTATGCAACTAAGACTTTTCTCAACATGAATGTCATAATTGCAAATGTTGCACATGTAATCAGATATGACAACCACTTTTAAGGAATTAAGGATGACTTTATGAGGCCAATGCTGACAAAATCCTTCCAAGAAAACTGACCTGGTAACTGACTCACAGGGTCCAATCTTATAGGTGGAAGAGAAGGTCACTTCCGGGCATGCCAGGCACATTAGGATTTTTGGGACCTCAACAAAAGAAGAATTTGACCAAATGTGTAGGTACCGCAGGTGAAATCTGATGGAGAAAATTTCTTGGGCTTGCTTTGCTAGCCATGGTACAGCAAATAATAGAGTCTTTTAAAGTTCAATCTGAGATTCTTTATGAATCTCTCCAACTCTGCAAACTTTGAGAAGACCTATATGATAAAATAACATTCTTGCTGCACCTTTGTAAATATTCAGGCAAAATCTATTGAGGTCAGTCTTATTTTGTGATCAATAATAATCTTTCATTGAGTTTCTTTATTTTATTAAAAGGATATAGACTAAAGGATGGGGACAAGATATTGGCTGAGTAAGTCATTCCAAGAGTCAGCTTGTCCTACAAGGCAGTTAGTAATCACCTAGAGCTATCTAAATCACCTGTTTGGGGGAGGGGACAGGAGACTAGAAGAGCATCCTGCAACATCCTTGAAACAATGGAGGGAGGAGACTGCCCATCTGCAGTGAAGATTAGTAAGTAGAGCACTCCATGCTCGGGAGCCAGTGCCAGTCCTCCACTGGTAGTTCAAACTGCCTTGGTAGCTATTCCGTGGCTGTAGTTGGAAGTTCCATTTCCCAAAAACAGGGGAAGTAGAGATGGTTGGCCAACAACTTCAGCTACTGATTAGTAAATTTGGTTGGCTAAAGTATAATCCTTAGAACAGCTAAAGCTTGAAACTGTCCAAGTTGGAAAGAGGCCCTTAGCTGTCGTTTTAACTTTGCCCCCTGGCATGAGGGGAAGCAGGGCTGATTGAAATTCACAGTGATGGTAGGGACCGACTTCTTTCTACCCAGATCAGATCACAGCTCTAGCCTAGGCTCCAGCCCCACCTCCAGCAGAGAGGACGCTAGGGAGACCTGCACCAGCCTCTCCATGCAACTGTGGGCGCTTTTGGCCTGCACACACTGAATAGTTGGACACCTGGGGCTCTATCCCTGCACCTCAGGAGGAGAGGATAGTTGCTGTGTTTTCTTAGCCTCTATAGGCAATTGTCGGCATTTTCAGGAAGAGGTGGAAAAAAGGAAAATTTCACAAATATATGGAGATTAAACAGCACACTCTTTTTTTATTTTTATTTTTTAAGTTTATTGATACATATTAATAAAGTATATAATTCATCCAAAGTGTACAATCAGTGGTATTTGGTAATATCATATAGTTGTGCATTCATCACTTCAATCATTATTAGGGCATTTTCATTATTTCAGTAATAATAATAATAGTAAAAAGTAAAAGAAACAGACAAACAATCAAGAAAATTATTTACCTTTCAATCTCTCTTATGTTTCCACTGCTGTACATAGGCATTTCTGGCTATTCTTGCATATTTATTTATTTATTTAGAAGTTTTATTGAGATATAGTCACATACCATGCAATCTATCCAAAGGGATTAATCAATGGCTGTTAGTATAATCAAATGTTGTGCACTCATAACCACAAAAAATTTTAGAACAATGTCATTACTTCAAAAAGAAAAATTCCATATCCCTTAGCATTCTTTCCCCAGCCCTACATAACCACTAATCTAATTTCATCTATATAAATTGATTTATATTTTATATAAATGGAATCATAAAATATTGTTCACAATATATTTAATCCATAGTAGTGCAATTATACAGTATCTGTCCTTTTGTGTCTCTCTTGCTTCACTCAGCCAAATGTCCTCCAGTTTCATCCATGTTGTCATATGCTTTATGACTTCATCTCTTCTTACAAATGCATAATATTCCATCATGTATATACACCACAATTTGTTTATACATTCATTGGTTGGTGGACACCTGAGTTGTTTCCAACTTTTGGCAATCGTGAATAATGTTGCTATGA
>PVKH010033473.1:0-12009 GCA_004027955.1 Chaetophractus vellerosus | reverse complement strand
TCCAAATCACATGTTGCAAATGAAAACCGGCTGGCCTCTGTGAGACGAAAGCCACACATGGGCACTTTCTTCCTCCTGCAGAAGCACTGAGGTCCTCCCTGGGAATAAATCCCAAATAGGAAGCCCCAGAAACACCATGGGTTCCATCTCCCTGGCTGTAAGGAAGCCAGACTTAGGTCCCCTCCAACCAACGGACAGCTATTCTGTTTTCTTTGACAGAACCAAACCAACAGTCAAAAAATAACACCCACCATCTCCAGAGGAGGTGCTTGAAAAATTCTCTTGGGAAGTCCTTGTATGTATCTAACCTCAGTCCTTCATGCTTTAGTCCCAGCCCATTTCTTCTTGTTTTGTCCTAGAGGACAGGAATAATGTCTCTTTTCACTGCAACCTGTCTCAGGTTCTCTTCTCAGCTCCGAATGGCCCAGATTTGTTATCAACAACTTACCTTTCCAACTTTCTCACTCAGAAGCATAGAGTTTTTAAACATATAAAATATTCTGCTCCAACCTGTCATTTCTTTCAACAAAAGCCGAGTAGAGGAACTGGGAAAAGTCTCGTTCAAGGTCACACAGCAAGCAGGGTCGGGCTCTGCCCGCGCCAGCCCCATCACCCTGGGGAGAGGCCGGCTCCACTCCTGCCCTGCGGTGCGCCCTTGGGCGAGCCTCGCCCCCTCGCCGGGTCTCTCCTTCTGTGCGCCAGGAGGGGACTGGCCTTATTTCCGCAGTTCTACCACTGTCCAGACTGCCCACTCCCACGAGGGCCCTAACCCCCTCCCCCTGCCAAAAAAGGGAAAAGAAACTTGCTTTTGGCGTCCGGGAGCGGCGCGCGGCTCCGAGCCGCCAGGCTGCGCAGATGTTGCCTGGAGAGCAAACCTCACACAAATCCCACGGCCCAGGCGCCCCACCTCCCGGTAACCACAGCAACCCGGGCCACGCCTCCGGCCCAAACACAGCCCGAGGCCCCGCCAAGGACCACCCCCGGGCTCCCTCCCCTGCCTGCAGTAAGCCGCGGCTGGAGAGAGAGGAAAAAAGCCGGCGCCCCATTGTACGGAGGTGGAGACTGAGGCCGAGGGCGCAGCACTTGCGCAGCCGGCAGGGTTAGGGCCGGGCCCCGCTCGGCCGTCCAGGGGTCCCTCCCCTTCCCGGCGCCGCGAGCCTGCTCCTTCCAGTGCGCGCGGCGGTTCCACGTGCTCTCCACCCCACTGCCGGGACGGGGACACTGAGACCAGCCAGGGCCCGGCTCCCGCCCCGAGCCCAGCGCGAGCCCTGCCCGCGCCTCACCTGCTGCTGGCCGCCGCGCGCCCGGGCCTTCCTGGAGTTGAGCGGCAAACAAAGGCCTCCAATCCGGGCGCAGGGCGGGGCGCGGCCTCTTTGCATAATCCCCGAGGCCGGCCCGTGACGGGAGGGCGGTGGCCCCGGGGGCGGGGCCTCGGGCAACTCCACCAATCGCAGAGAGGCAGCTGCTTGTGGCCCGCCCCCAGGGATCGCAAGCTGGAAGAGCGGATTTCGCGCTCCCAGACCCCAAATCTCAAACCTGGACCCTCGTATGCGGCGGACTGCGACCCGCCCCGCTGCAGACTGAAGCCCGCAGGGTGAGGCATTCGTGCAAGGTTGCACCGAGCCACAGTGAGGAAGAAGTCACAACCTCTTCTCGCTGGAACGCCTGCTTAACAGTAGTAATGCTAAACTCTTCCTTGAGCATTTAGTAGGTGCCTGGCGCTCTCCTGCCAGGCAGGGAGCTTTTATCATGATCACCCCCCGCCCCCACACACACCCTTAGAGCAGCGGGGAGACCCCGGTCCTGACAGGAGCCAGTACTTGCTCAGGGTCCGCCTCCGGTGAGTTCAGGGCAGGAAGAATCCACTGCCCAGGCTGAAAGTGCAAACGGACCTAGACGCTCACCCAGTTCTGCCACTGGACTTAAGGCAAATGGGGTTGCTGAGGGGGGGAAATGAGTTAACTTAGTGTCAGGCCCTCTAGAAATAAATCAGTGGCTCTACTTTAAAGAGCACCTCCTCCAACAGTCTGGGGGCGGGGCTTGGTAATAGCCCACCTCCGAGAGAAGCCGTTTCCCGGGGACCCTCGCTGTGCTGTGCTGCAGCCCAGGTCTCCTTCCCAGTGCCCGAGGCTGAAGAGCCCAGTTCTCAGTGCCCCAAGCTCAAGGTCCCCACAGGCATCTTCAATCACAGCAGCAGCCTCTAGTCACTAAGAACCTATGCTTAGTACCAGGGGCAAATATTTTAGCTAATCCTTACAATAGGATACCAGTTAGGCTAATGTTGTGATCCCCATTCAGAGATGGGGAAACAGGCTCAGAAAGATTAGGCAACTTGCCTAAGGTCACACAGCCAGGAAGTGGTGGAGGTGGTATTTGATCCCAGGTGTCTGATACTGGAGTGTGGACTCTGAGCTGTGCCTTGTCCTCTGTGTTCCTTCTTCTCTATCCCCCTCCCCACCACCACCAAAGGGGCTATCCCACCCCTTATCTAGCTTTCTCCCAGGCAGAGATTTGAGAGCCCAATGGATGTGGGCAGCCCCAGGCCCCAGGAACCAAAAACTCACTCTTTTCTGGCCTTCCCCTTCACAGTTTCTGGCCCTGGAATGCCAGGGCAGGAAGGGCCCTGAGCTGCATGCTCACACTATCATGGAAATCACCCGTGAACCCTGGGGCTATGCAGAAAGGCAGCTCCACCTGAGAGACAGTTGAAAAAGAAGGGGAAACTGAGACTTGGAGAGGCTTAACCTGCCCATAACCTACTCAGGATTCTCTAGCAAGGGAGAAGCAGACCCTGTGACTCTCCAGCCACTACCCCCACGCCCATCTCGGGCATCATGAGTGAAAATGCCAGGGCCACAGGAACATGTGATCTGGGTGGATCTCTGATCATGTTCCCCCTCTCCAATATTCAAGGCTGCCTTAGCCCAGGGTATTGGGTCCCTTTAAAAGCCACAGGCCACTTGCTTGTCCTAGGGCTTCACGTTGTGGGAAGAGCAGGCCCAGGCCTCAGGCAGCCGTGGGTCCAAGCTTGTCCTCTTCCACTCGGCTAGCTGTGTGACTTTGGGCAAGCAGCTTGACCTTTCTAAGTCCACTTGCAAAGGAATTTTTTTTTTTTAGGTTGGAAATTCCACAGGGAGGGGGACCCTCACACTTTATGGGGTGCCCCGAAGTCAGACCCAGGAATGCCAGAGCAACAGTTCCAGAAACTCTTTCTCCTGCTCTTTCAGAGTACAAACATGGGCCTGTGGGTAGCAGCTGCTGGGGAATCTGCCCTCTGGGCAGCTAGACCAAGTGGGGAGATGGCCGATGGGAGGCAGGGGCAGCCAGAACCTGCCTGGAGTTCTCAGAGGAGGTCAGTGCCTGACTAAAAATTCACACCAGTGAGCTAGGGCCAGGGCAACCATTCCATTCCACAAGGAGCACAGGGACTTGGGGCCTGGAAGAAGATGTGGCATGCACAATGCTGGAGGACCACTTTCTATGTTCACCATCACACCAACTGCAGTCCTCTCCCTAGGCTGGTGCTCTAGCCACATACAGCATCTCAACCCTCCAGCCTCCCCATCCTGCCGCCAACGCGTTTTGGTTTTACCATCTCTTCTTTGGAGGACTGCTCTGGGAACAGCTCTGCCGCTGTAGGTAGAGAGCTGGCAGCCACTGGGGATTGACGGCCCCTCCCACTCCAGCTGGCCCAGACACCGACAAGTGAGGAGGGATGAAAGCTCAGCCCCCTTGCCTGGAGTGGAGCTGACTCTAGCACAACCTACCCTCCAGGCTTCCCGGAGCTTCTCTCTGTGGGACTCTGCCTGAAATCCCACCCTCTCCCGGCTAGGCTACCTCCCCTTCCTTGTCCTGCTCACCCTTCCCTCACTGGTCTCCCCGAGAAGCACTTCTTAATAAGTCACTTGCATCCACATCCTCATCTCGGAGTCAGCTTCTGGGGAGACGACCTGAGGCTGGCCACACCTGTGTGTTTTAAAGCATTCGCGTAAATTTTGCCTTCTGCCCCATTCACAAACCTGGATGAGTTTTTATCTAAAATATTGTCTGTAAAGCCTTAAGCTTTGCCCTCAAACCTTCTAGTAAGGTGCTCCAAGACGTAGGTGTGGCTCGAGGGCCCCTGCACACCCCACTGTATCTCAGGTTGAGCGTGGGGGGCAGGGATGGGGGGTGGGGGGGTGGTGCTTAGTGCTCCTCCCGCTGTCGTCCCCCCCCCCGCCACCAGAAGTCCCAGCCGCACAGGCAGTCCACACAGCACGCCGGCCACTAACCTTGTTCACATTGCTTTATTGAAAAATTAAAGTCATCAGCTCTGTATATAAATACACTGACTTGCTGGTCACCTGCAAGGCCTCTGGGGCAGGCTGGGGAGGGTGGGGAGATGGGGCCCTGGGGCCCCCAGGGGTGCAGGGTGGGAAATAAATAATACATACCATGGGGGATAAGGAGGCAGGGGAATAGGGGCAAAGGGGTGCTTGATGCTTATTTGTGGCACTAAAGGGCCTGTGAGATGCCCCCTGGTCGGGGGCCAAGTCCACAAATTCTCAAGTGACCTCCCTCTGACAAAGGCTCAGGCATCTGGGTGGGGCTGGGCGCCCCCATCCAACTCAGAGAAACTGAGTTGGTAGCTTCAGGTGGATGTGCCAAGATGCAGGCACTCTGCCCTTCCCCTTCTCCCTTTCCCTCAACCCACACAGGTCTGAGTGCCTACTGTGTACCCGGCACGGCATGAGGTCCTGACCTGACCTTCTGTTTGCCTTGCCAGCTTTCTTCTTCCGCTGGCTCTGGTCCAGTGGGCCGAGGTGGAGTGGGGGAGCATCTTCCTGCTGCCCTGGCCACACAGTCCCAGCTCCTCAAGGAAGTTAACAGTACCAGGAGGGAGCTGGGCCTAGGGCCAGGGCCAGGCAGCGGTGGGAGGCTGTCAGCCCCTAGAGCAGCACGTTGAACTCGGTGACCAGGAAGTCGATGTGGTCCCTGTCCTTGGTCTTGAAGGCCTCAGCGATGATGCGGGCGGCCTCCCGGTGCTCCTTGCCCCTAAGCGTCAGCCCGTTCACTTCCAGGATCACGTGGCCCACCTTGAGCTGCCCACAGTTGTGGGCTGAGCCGCCTCGCTGCAGGGGTGAGACACAGGGCGTCCTGAGGGACAGGCTGGCCTGGCCTCGAGCACCCCACTGTGTGTTGGGCTCTAGGTCAGGCCTGACGCTGCCAGCCAGGTGGCTACAATCTGGGTGCCCATTTCCTCGATTAGGAAAACTGAGGCTCAGAGAGAGCCTGGGTCTCCACGGGTGCTGGGTCCCTTCTGGGGGTGCCAAAATCCTAGGGATGCTGAAAGAGGGGCCTTCAGTGGGAACCACGGGGAGGTACCTGAATCGTGACGATCCTAGGCAGGGGCTGGCGGGTGTTGGCGCCGCCCTCGATGGCAATGCCCAGGGTGGCTGCACTCTTCTTCACGCGGACCAGGGTGGATGTGGGCTCCAGGAGGCCGGGCTGTGGGAGCGAGGAAGGAGAGCACTGGCTCAGGCCATCTTGGTGGGCAGGCCTGACTGGGGAGTGGGCTGGGCCATGACAGGACCTCTGGGACCAAAAAGAAAACCTTGGGAAATAACAAGTGTTGGGGAGGACACGGAGAAATTGGAAACTTTGTCCATCGATGGTTCCTTGAAAAGTTAAGCATAGAATTACTGTAAGGCCCAGCAATTCCACTCCTAGGAAAACAGGGACTCAGATACTTGTGCAGGAATGTTCATAGCAGCATTGTTCACAATAGCCAAAAGGCGAAAGGAACCCAAATGTGCCTCAGTGGGGGAATGGAAGAATGAACTGTGGTGTGCATCCGTGCAATGGAATATTCCCCAGCCATCAAAAGGGACGAAGCGCCGACACATGCTACAACATGGATGAACCTCTAAAACATGCTAAGAGAAAGAAGCCAGACACAAAAGGTCACGTACTGTATGATTCCATTTATATGAAATATCCAGAAGAGGTAAATCCATAGAAAAGAAAGCAGAGTGCTGGCTGCCGGGGGCTGGGGGAGGAGGACATGGGGAGTGAGTGCTTACTGGGCACACACCAAGCTAAAGCTGGTTCCAGGGACCTCCCAAGGCCCGCCTTCCCCGGCAGGCCCCTCCACCCTGCCCCTCTCACTCACGGGCTTGGTGGCTGCCTCTGGTGTCCTCTCGTTCTGGGACAGCTCCTTGCTACTCCTGCTCTTGGTGGATGCTGTCTGTCTACCTCGGCCCGGGGCGCTGGCCTCCACCTCACCGGCATCTACACCACTGTCCTCGCTCAGTGTCTGCCCACTGTCAGAGAGCTGGGAGAGCGTGGAGGCTGCTGAGAGTAGGGGGACAGGAGGAGACGGCTATTTATTCTGCAGGAGCCAGAGAAGAATTCCTGGAGTAAGTGACAGAATTGGAGGCTGGAAGGTTGGGTGAGATTCCACAGGCATCAGTGGAGCAAGAAATGAAGGGGTCATGGGGCTAGAGGACAGGGAGACTCCCCACCACCCTCCCCACCTACTAAAGACCTGCCATTCCTACTCAGCCTGGTCCAAGGCCACCGCTTCCAGGAAGTCTGCCTGGACCATTCAGTTCTCAGCCACCACGGCAATGATTACAAAACAGGTCAGAAGTTAAATTCAGCCCACAGATATGGGTTTTTCTTTTTAACTTGTACAATGCTGTCAATTTTAAATGATGGAACAACACATTCAAATTAGGGGATTTAACATAAAAATTAAATTTCTAGTTTCTTGTGAAAGCATGGAAGACCTGCCGCTCCTGGCCGGTAGCCCTGTGTGACCCCAGCTGCCTTGAGCAGAGTGGAGGGCATGTGCTTTTGGCTCACCAGACAACCCCAAGCTGCTTCCCCATGTGCACAGCCTCCTGGCCCCTGAGTTTGAACCCGAGGTTAAGAACCTGCACTCCAGAGTCTTGCGGGTCGGGCTGGAATCCTGCACATCCACCTACCAGCTGTGCAACCCCGAGCAAGCTCCTTGGCTTCTCTGAGCCTCCATGTTCCCTATGAGAGAAGCAATGATGCCTCTCCAATGGTAAAGACTAATGGATATGCTGCAGAGAGGGAAGCCGTCAAGAGCAGAAACTGGAACCAGAGTGCCTGAATCCACAGTTATTTTCTGTGCCTCTGTTTCTTCATCTGTAAAATGGGGGTGATAAGAGGACTAATCCCTTAGGGCTGTTGTGAGGGTCAAATGGGTTCATGACATAGGAAGACTCCTAGACTGGTGCCTGGGTTCTGAGGCAGGCGACATGCCGGAGCTCTGCTTTCTCTTTCCACATCCTGCCTGCTTGCTCCCTAGCCATGTCCCTGCACTAAGATACCTGCACTGGGGGGCTCCGCGTTCTGCATCCTCGTCGGCCCACCGGCTGGCAGCAGCAGGCACCCAGTTAGCGCCCCCAACCTGGCCTGCCACCTTCAGGGCCTGGGTGGCCCCGCGGGTCGCTTTAGCCACGAGATGGCAGCAGACTCAAACAAAATGCCTACGATGCGCCAAGGCTCTGGCTTGTGGGAGTGGGAGGCAGGCTGCAGCCTGCCCGCCGCCTCCTCCTCTGGGCTTCCACTGGAAAATCAGGGGCCGCAGCCTCGGGCTGGCCTCGCCAGGGTCTGGACGGCCCTTCCTGCAATTTCTCTACCACTGCTCCCCCAAGCACCCGCTCCAGGCCAGGTGCAGGACGACAAAGCTAACAGAAGCCAGCCCGCCCTCGACAGCCCAGTCTTGGGGTGACAGATGAATACAGGGTGACCAGGGCTGAGGGAGCAAGGGGAGCAGGGGAAGGAGCCCCCATCCCTCACGGCAACCCTCAAGGGTAGTTATTGTCATCTCCCTTATGATGGGGAAGGCGGCTCAGAGAGGCCAAGGAGCCCGTCAAAGCCACAGAGCTGGCAGTGGCAGGGCCAGGAGTCAAGCCCATGCCTCAAATTCCAAAGCCGCCTTACTAGGGCACTCAGGACCCGTGGCTCTGGCCGCTCTGACTGAGCCTGAGCACGTCTGTGCTGGAAGGCCCCCTCGGTGGGCACCAGGTACCTCCCCCCACGTAAATGGACCCATGGAGGACAGGGGGCTACCTGAGGCCACAGCCTGGGCCCACCGCGCCAGCCCCCACCCCGGGGTCCGCGGGCACTCACTGCGTGTCTGGGGCAGCGCCCTCACTTCATTCACATCTGGCTCGCTGTCAGGCTGGTGCACCTCCACCATGACAAAGTGCTGGTTCGTGCCTGTCTGGTCTGGGTGGCTGGAGGGCGAGGGTGGCGGAAGGCAGCCCCCGGCCACCGTGGCCTCTGCAGGGGCACTTTTCAGGTGCGGAGGTGACTGGACCCGCGGGAAGGGGCCGATGGGGTGCGGGCTGACCAGGGCCAGGTGGGCGTCCAGCGGCCTCTTGGGGCCGGGGTTGGCAGGGGAGACGGAGGCGTAGATGGGGGAGGAGGGCGAGTCCTGTGCTGAGGAAGTCCCTGGGGCCGGGACGGTGCCCGCCGGCGGGCTGCGCTTCTGCAGGGCTGAGAAGAGGATGCCCGAGTGGGAAGACCCGGAGGAAGGCGGCTGGAGGTCTTCTCTCCCCGGCTTTCTTGGCTGCGCGGGCGGCCGGGCGAGGCCTTGGGTCGGAGGCGGCGGGGGAGGCGGCGGCTTGAAGTTAGGCAGCCCCTTGGAGATGGATTTGACATCATCCTGCCAAAACACCCAGCAAGAGTAGAAGGAGTCAGAGCCCATGGCGGCGGGAGGAGGGGAGGCCCGAGCAGCTGAGGGGTACCAGGCCCGGCTGGAATTCTGTCCCTGCTCTATCGCTCTTGGCCCCGCCGCTCTGAATTATGCAACACCCGAGTGGAAAACTTCTCCCCAGCATCTCATGGCAGCTGATAAGCGTCTGGATCTTGGCAGGCGTCCCTGGGGACAGCATCGTTACCTTTGGGAATCGAAGTTCTTGGCATCGGCCGGGACTTGTCACAGAGAGGAAGACTTAATTAGAGGTAGGAGGAAGAGGATGGAGCGGGAAAGTATTTCTTTAGCTTTCTTTTTAGGGGATTACTTTGGCTGCTAGAGATGGGGGATGTGATGGGACTGGAGGGAGAGAGAATGGATAGGAGGAGAATGGAGAGAGTGAGGGCACGAGCTGGGGTGCCGCTGTGTGGTCCCAGACAGTACGTGTGCCTCTGGGCAATGGGGAACATCACGGGCATTAGTGTACAGAGGGTGCTAGCAAGGTGCCTGCAAGCCAGCAGGTGCTTGGCGAGTGGCAGGTGTGCACAGCGTGCTCACTATTTGCCCACACCAACACCCAACACTTCCAAAGCTCTGATTACATCACAGGCACTGTTCTAAATGCTTTACATAAATTAATTTCCCCCTTGGCACAAACTTATGGGGTCAGTACACTATCATCATCCCCATTTGACAGACAGGGGAATCACACAGGGAAGCTAAGTTCAGAAACTTGCCCCAAATCCCACAGTGACAGAGGTGGGATTTGAACCCAAGCAGTCTGGCTCCAGTTCAAATGCCATTTAAGAGTCATTTGGGGAAAGCCACATAAACTCTCCCAGCCAATCACAGAAGATGCTTCACTTATATTTAACCTGCCTCCTGCTTCCCCAGGCCAACAGCCTCCAGTCAGGGCATCCTCGAAGCCGACCCTTCTTTTCAATATAAAGCTTTTGCACTCCTTGGCTTGCCTTCAAGTCTCTGACAAATGCCAGTGCTGGTGGCTGACTCCCTGGCTATAGCAAATGCTGAATAAATAGACTATGTTTTTTTTTTGTTGTTGTTTTGTTTTTTTGTTTTTAAAAGCCATTTAGCTCATAATCACAAAGTAACCGTTCAGGCTAATGATGGGTGCCCACAAATATAAAATCAGATTTAACATCCATTTCTGGCCTGGTCAGATGCCTCTTCAATGAGTTCTGTCCACATGCTCCATGTGTCAGTCCTTGTTCCGAGAATGGTCGGAAAATGTATCAAAAGCAAGCACCAACTCCACAGTCAGGCTCTAGTCAAACAGCCTGACAGCCCCACCTAGGACCACCAGTGGGAGGTGGCGGAGCTGCTGCATGGGTGCCAGGCCTTGGCTTGGTCTGGAGGCTCCCCCAGGGGCTCTGCTCTCACAGCTCCCCACGGCTCTCACCAGGAGAGGAAGCAGCTCTCAGGGCCCCAGGCAGAACACAATGAAAGGGCCAGAGAAGTTCTTACCAGAGAAACATCTGGGAGGGTGTTGATACTGCCCTGCATGGCCTCGCCAGTCTCCTCCAGGTCCAGAGTATTCTAGAAACAGAGAAGAAAGCAAGGTGAGCAACTATAAACCAAGAGGGGGTACTGGGGTTGCTCTCCAGGACAACAAAATCTCTGGGGCCCTATGACAGCATCATGTGGTTTATCTGAGTCCTGCTATGCCCCAATCCATTGGAAATTTACTTTACATGTTCAGATTAAAGCCAATTTCCCTGCCAGTCCTTTTGAAATTTGTTTTTCTCCAAGACCCTCTGATCATTTGCAGCGCCCTTCCCCCAAACTACCGGGAGATGCTGTGGGGGTGATTCCAGCCCTGACTGGAAATCCTGGGGCTCAGGCCTAAAAGAATCCCAGGCAGCAATGAACATGGCAAGATACAACTGGGGGAAGTCTCTGAACTTGAACGGTTTTAA
Source organism: Chaetophractus vellerosus (assembly GCA_004027955.1). Taxonomy (NCBI): domain Eukaryota; kingdom Metazoa; phylum Chordata; class Mammalia; order Cingulata; family Chlamyphoridae; genus Chaetophractus; species Chaetophractus vellerosus. The sequence goes on along the minus strand of PVKH010033473.1, from coordinate 1,359 downwards.
TCCTGAGAGGTTTTAAATGGGCCTCGATTTGCAGCCATGTCCATTTCTTCCTTCCTTCCTCAACTCGCTGGAAGAAGCCTAGAGCTCCCTCAAGGGACGCTGAGCTGAGCCTGGGCAGTCTTGAGGGCTCAGGGAGCCATTTCTCTCCACCTAGGACACAAAGAGCCTCAATCACCAACACCTGGTGCAAGTCCCAAGTGCAGAGATCCATAGCAGCCGACTCTGAAGCTCCAGACTGAGGAGGGCCTGGGGAGACAGTGTGCCGAGACACCTCCCTGCTTTCAGGGAGCTCGGCGCCTAGTGGAGTTGGCCGAGGAGTAAACAAGCAAGGAGGGACTGTGCAGAGAGGGCATGGGTGGGGACGTGGGGGAACCGTGGAGCCACAGGGAAAAGTGCACCATGCAGGGGGTGGGTGAAAATTAACTGTAGGTGTCAACTAGGGGAGACGATGGTGTCCAGTTGTCAGGTCAAACACTGGCCTAGATGTTGCTGTGGAGGTATTGTGGAGATGGCGTTAGCATCTACGGCCAGTTGCTGACTTTAAATAAAGGAGACTGCCCTCCATGATGTGGTGGGCCACGTCCAATCTACTGGAAACCTTAAGAGCAAAAACTGAGGTTTCCTGGAGAGGAAGAAATTCTGCCTCAAGACTACAACATCAACTCCTGCCTGGGTTTCTAGCCTGCTGGCCCCCTGCTAATGAATTTAAGGCTCACGATGGCAACATCGACTTTTGCTGGAATTTCCAGCCTGCCCTGCAGATTGTGGACTTGCATGCCCCCACAATCGCATGAGCTAATTCCTTAACATAGGTCTCTGTTTCTCTAGAGAACCTTGACTGATACAAGAAAGGCTTCCTGGAGAGGGGTCTGCAGCTTAAAGCTGAGTCTTGTGGGTGAACTAGGAAAAGAGGGGGAAGATGGATGTTTCAGACAGAGGGAAGGGCGTTCACAAAGTAGGGAGGAGATAGGGGATGTTCAAGAATCTTTGGGTAGCTCCGCCCAAGTGGAGCCTGGAGCTGCCTGGACTTGAGTCTGAGGGCAGAGGGTTGCCATGGAGATGAGGTCAGGTTTGCCTCTGTGAAGGTCCCCTTTGCTCCCACCCTCTCCAGCCACACCGGAGCACCGCAGCCCGCCAGGGCCTGCACATACACTGTTCTCTCTGCCTGGAACACTCTTCCCCTCAGCTGTCCACAAGGCAGGCCCCTTCAACACTATCCAAATCGCCTTTTCGATGAGGACTACCTGACCCCCCGCCTAGCATCACAACTCCTGCCTCACCCCCTTCCCTGCTTTATTTTTCTCCTTAGCCTTGATCACTATGCAGCAACCAGGACGTATGGAAACATAAGTCAGATAA
>PVKH010033472.1:0-12005 GCA_004027955.1 Chaetophractus vellerosus | reverse complement strand
GCAGAGACCGCCCACAAGCGGGGAAAGCCGCGCCTGCGCAGTGACCACTCTCTGCGAAGTCGCCGCAGCGGGGGGAAGGGGAGATATGTAATAAAATAAATAAATCTTTAAAAAAAAAAATCACAATTGCTAAAGGAAAGAACTCTACCTACAGTGGCATCAGAGGGGACTTCCTAGAAGGGGCAGCGGATAAAGATGGATTTGAATGAAGCACAGCATTCAGATTAAGAGGACCGGGAAGAACATTTGTGTATCAAGGTCAGAAAAGAAATTGGAAAATAAATCAAAAGGAAAAAAAGAATTTCCAAGAAAATAATGAAAGATGAAACCTGCCAAGTGTGAAACATTACATGGAAGAACAAAGAATCATTTAGTGGCCACTCAGTGGTCAGTCTACAAGCATTTAATGAGAACTATATGTGTCCAGCTCATTGCAAGCTATAGTGGAGGAATATAAGAGAAACTTCTACATTCAAGAGGCTCAGTTTCTAGTTTGAGACATGGGTGACACAAGAAAAAATTGTACTACCTTACAATGTAACATAAACCCAATGTTAACTTTTGTGGCACAGAAGTTAGAAAATGGAGAAAGTGACAGAGAAAGAACCAATGGCTTCAAAAAGAAAAAGCTATGACCTGAGATTTGAAAGATGGCTAGGATTCAAATAGCTAACTGAGCAAGGAAGACATTTTCTGAAATTAGCTGAATGTGTGTTAAGCCCTTGCAGCTATTCTAATGAGAGACTACATAGGTAGAGGATCTGAATTTAATTGTTTTAGAATAAATTACCTTTTTGACAAGCTTATGCCGATTCATATTTCCTATGGTAATTTTGCTTCTCTTTCATTTTCCTTCTGAGCATAGTAGATGATGCTAACTACCTGACACTTGAGGCAGAAATAGTTCTGAAATCTGTTTCCTTGTATTGTTCAAACTCAACTAGAGAGAAATCATTGACTATAACAAGTATTGTGTGATTTCTATAATGTTTAAATATTAAAACTTGTTAAGTAATAAAATTTGTTTGACAGAATATTTTATTATTATTTTATTACCTTAAAATACGTTTTCAGGAAAAATTGGCTGTAAGATTTTGGTAATGTGAATATAATCTGATGAATGGATATTTTGAACAGAATCTGAAATGCCATACATTCAAACATTTATTCAATTTAAAATGTGCAGAGTACTCACTGTATTCACAGTGCCCGAAAGAGGTTTTGTGAAGAAAGAGAGTTTAGTGTCACTGAAACCATACATGATCAAGTTGTGGGTTCATGACTAAGCTAACATTCTATTCTTAAGAAAATCTCACTTCCTTTTAAGTGTTTTGTCCCCGAGCAGAAGACTGAAAAAACCAGGCCTGTTACATACCTATACAGCATATTCTGAGGTACCTCTGGCTTCATTCTAGCTTAAAGTGAACATATTCCATGATAAGGGTTAGAATTGCTCATACTAGGCTAAATGATGGAAGGAAATGGAACCCTTCCTTACAACCTCTAGGTAGAGCTGAGTGGCTGGTGCAGTGGGGACAGGCTGGTAAAAAGGTCAAATTTATGAGTGATTGTGAAAGCCTGTTTTTCTCCCTTCATCGCAGACCTGACTGGCCAGTAATGTAAGGCAATGACTGGATACACTTCTGAATCAGTGACTTGGAAATTGCTAATACTTTGATCTCCCACCTGTTGATAAACTTCTAAATATTACAGGGGATTGATGAAAGTATTATGTAAACAACCATAGAATTGCTTTAGATGTGATCATTTGCAAGGCAACAAATAGACCTTCATATTCTATTTAGAAATGTATTTAAGACCTAGAATTGAAAAATGACAGACTTAGGGATCAGAAAGATAAAGATCAGGATCCATATTCCCAATCCAATATCTTTTGCCCTTGAATAACTGGCTCAGCTTCTCTAAGCCTGAATTCTCTGGACCATGAATTAGGGTTAATAAGCAACCCCTCCCCCATAGGCTTGTTTAGAGAATTACATGGCATGACAAATGCAGTAATCCATCTAACCTGGTTGATGCTGGATAAGTATCAGTTCCTCTCTCTCCCTTAACAAAGTACAGGTCATCAAAAATTGGGATTGTCAGCAGAAACCTAAAGTTACTGACAACAAATTCCAGCCTTCTTAGGAATAAGAATGGCAGAAGGAAGGGGCTATATTTCAACTATTTTTACCACTCCTTTGTATTAATCACACACATTTACCAAAACCTTTTGACACGTCAAAGAAAGGTGAAAAGTTGTAATTAGGTGGGAGGAGTTGTACTCTTAGAATGAAGCATGGTAAAGCTTGCAAGAGCACAGATGGGTGAGTGTTAAGAATCCTCCTGCTAAGTGGCTCACTATGTATGTGAGCTTTGAAATAAATGGTTCTTTCATAACTTTATAAGTTTGTGATTCCCCTTCAAGGCAGAAACTTCAAGGGGAATCGAATGTAACCTCTGTTTAATTCCACTCGGTCTTTCATTTCTCTTTTGTTTGCAAGGTATTAATTATTAAATGTGGTTGATATGGATAATTATACTGCATCTTATTTATTAATGACTCACCATTTAGGCTTAAATTTAATATCTCCGGAGGTTCTCAGATCTCTATTTGTGTAGGTCATGCTCTTTTTCCCCTTGCAAGACCAAGGTTTCAAGCTCAGGGCTTAAGGTGAATGGTCCTGATGGTGTGATTACCCAAGACACAGTTCATTACCACTAATGGAGTCACCCATGCAGCCAAAGAAAGAAAAGTGAGCTTACGGGATAGTGAACCAACAGGCAATAAATTATTACACCAGGGAAAGCAATCACACGTTCAAGAGCAGTAAACGGCCAGAGCCTGATAGAAACATACCTAGTTTTTATTTTGCCCAAAATATGCATCTCCTTTTGGTGCCCTTTCAGGTCAGTTCTCATTGTCAAATCACTTTCACCCCAAACCCTTATTTTCACTTCTTCTTTTGATCAGGATACTTATGACAAGAGACAGAAAATAATCAAGGACAAAATTGAGTTTATTCTCCATGATGTTGCTTCTTGCAGCCGTTATTTCCTTGTTTAAGCTTCTCTGAAATTGAGAAGTATACACGAATCCTTACGTTGGAGATTTCAGTGACATAGATTGCAGGCTACAGTGAAAGCATAAAAATTCATTTGCTTGTCCCACAGGGGAAATATATACGTATACCAATTTGCAAACATTCTTAGTGTGGGTTTTAGTAAGAGATTTAATGAACAACAACAAACCACAATAAACACTAGGTGTACAATGCCCATTGGGGGGCCCGTGAAACTACAGTGCCTTGGGTCCTTCCGTCTCCCTCAACCAGGAATCACTCCCAGAAACCACTCAGGGTCACATTCCACTGAACGGACAAGCTTTTCTACCCGGACCCAAAAGGGATCTCTGGCAATTGTCTTGCTCTTATTTACTGCTCCCAGAACTGTTCTCTTTTGGAGTCTACTGCCAACATCTCCAAAGTAACCCCTTCGGATTTTCACCTCCAGGAACAGAGATTTTTAATGAGCCTTTCTTCATGCATAAGAAGGAAATCTTCCTTGTTGCTCCAGTGCCCAGCTGAGATTTTTGAAGCTCCCATCCATCCCTGAAATTAGAAAATGCAAAATCTTTCATCCAGGTAATTAAGCTTTCCAGACTCTTTCTTACTCTTTGCCACTAGAGTCATTCCCATCCAGCCAAAGTAAACCATTATGCTTCAGGATGGCTCCAATTTGAGTATTTTGGTGATCATTTTTCATCATTTTTTTTGTTAAGGGGATAAATATGGCTGGTCGGGAATGGGGTTTTGGTCTGAGAGGTTGAATATGCATTCATATACATCTATATATCTGTGTATGTATAAATATGTATACACCTGCATACATATTTATATTTTTAAATTTTTAAATTTACAGTGGTTTTAGATTTAAGGAAAAGTTGCAAAGGTAGCTTCTGTCTACCCCTCCCCGCCCTGTTTCTCCTATTAACATCTTACGTTACTATGGCATATTGGTCACAACTATGGAACCAACACTGATACATTATTATTCAATCAACTCCACACTTTATTTGGATTTCTCTGATTTTTCCCTAAATGTGTTTTTCTGTTCCAGGATCCTACCCAGGATGCCACATTAGATTTAGATGTCAAGACTCCTGAGCTTTGTCTGTTAGAGTTTCTCTAACTTCCTTTGGTTTTGATGACCTTGACAGTTTTACGGAATACTGGTCAGATATTTTGTACAAACCTCCTCAACACAGGTTTGTCTGAAGGTCTTTTCATTATTAGACGAAGGTTAAATGTTTTTTGAGGGAAGAACACAAGGTGAAGTGCCATTCTTATATTAGCTGAAGGGTGCATTCCCTCAACATGACTTATCTCTGATGTCAACCTTGACCAGCTGGCAGATTTGTGATGCCAGTTTTCTCCACAGTAAATTCCCTGTCCTCCCCTTCCCGCTTTTCCATACTTTACTCTTTGGAAGGAAGTCAATAAATGTAGCCCATATACGAGGGATAGGGAGTTAAACTCTACCCCCTTGAGAAGGGGGAGGGAGTTTCTGCATAAATTATTTGGAATTCTTCTGTAAGGGAGATTCGTCATTCCCCCCCCCTTTATTTATTTATTCAATCATTTATTTATATCAAGATCATTATCTCTTTTATTCACTGCTATATCCTAAGCACCTAAAGCCATGTCCTGCATGTAGTGATAGCTCAATTAATAAATTGTAAATGAATGAATGTAACCACAGGGTCAGAAGGAACCCAAATGTTCTCTGATAGCTTAGCATTAATTCAGTGCAAAAATCCTTTCTTTGAACTTTTTTAATCTATAAAAATGGGAAAATAATACCTACTCTGCAGGATTGGTGTGGGGTATGTGCTAATGCAAGTTCCTGGAAACTAGAAAATGCTCTGGTAATAGTGGTTATTTTTATCTTCTAGAGGTGTTTATAATCAACTTTAGAAGTTCAAGTCTGCCAGAAACAAAATTTCTCAGCCATCCCTGTGGGTTATATATATGATTCAAATGATTTGCCTTTTATATAACTGGGAATCAAACTATAGATTAATGTACCATTTCTACTTGTAAACTAATTTTTTCCTTAGTGCAAAAATTAATTCATTATTTATAATACCTTGTTGATTTACCTGTTTTGGTAAAGTTTTGGCCCATAGAGCTTTTTTTCCTACTGTAGTTTGCAAACTAGAGGGAGTAGAATTGTAAATAGCTTTCATTTGGTGATATAAAAAGCTTTTCAATTTTTATATTATAATGACAAAATTGTAGAGGTTCAGTGACAGGATTTTGCAGAAATAGTATTTACAGTTTAAAAACAAAGAAATTTTCTTGGCAGTATTTTGGTTGTGGTTTTGTACTGAATTAATGCTGAAGCCATCAGAGAACATTTGGGTTCTTTCTGACCCTGAGGTTACGCTCATTCATTTAAGATTTATTAATTAAACAATGCTGCATGCAGACATTGTCTTAGATATGCAGATATAGCCATGAATAAAACAGATAGTGAACCTGCACTCATAACAATAAATAGCCAAAAAACTTTAAAACGTGTATCTCCTATATTATTAGGTGTTAATAAGTGCTGTGGAAAAAGGATAAGAAAGATATGAAATGCTAGATGGAAGAAGGGGGTGCAATTTGCCTTTGTATTGGAAGAACTCTCTGACAGGGGTGACATTTAAGCAAAGACCTGAAGGAAGAGAGTGAGTGAGCCATACTGATATCAGAGAGAAGAACATCCAGACAGTGGAAATAACAAGTGCAAAGGCCCTGAGATGGGAGAATATTGACATATTTAAGTAACTGCTAGGAACCTAGTATAAATTAGAGTTGGCCTTTGGATATGGATATTTAGTATTCATGACCAAACAAAAACTGAGTTAAATTAAACATACTCCTTATTTAAAAATAAATCATAATTTAAAAAGGCAATTGAAGTAGAGATATATTGTCTTCCACAATTACTTCAATCTTTAAGACCTTCATTTGTTTCTGTAAGTTTACCTTCTTTCAATCAAAATAAGTATATGTGATAGTTAATTTCCCATGTCATCTTGGCTAGGTCAAGGTGCCCTGCTGTTTGATCAAAGCAAGCACTGGCCTGATTGTTACTGTAAGGGTATATTGCGAATGTAAATCATTGGTCAGATGATTGCATCTGTGCCTGATTAGATTTACAACCAACAAAGGTGATTGCCTTCAGCAATGAGAGGGTTCTCCTCATCCAATCAGTTGGAGTCCTTTAGGATTCCAGCAGTTAGAAAGAAGAATTTCGGGGGCCAGCTGTAGCCCAATGGATAGGGCGCCGGTACACCACATGAGAGGCCCCGGGTTCGGTTCCCAGGGGCCTCTCCGAGTGGGGCAGACCACCTTGAGGGGGCAAGCCGCCATGGGCAGGGCAGAGCCGCCGGGGGCAGGGCAAAAAGCCGCCACAGGCAGGGCAAAGCCGCCATGGGCAAGGCAAGTCGCCCACAAGCAGAGCAGAGTCACCCACCAGTGGGGCAAGCCGCCCGCGAGTGGGCAAGGCCACCGCTCACGAGTGAGCTGACTCAGCGCGTCGCTGCAGCGGAGGGAGACAAAGCAGACACAGAAGAATGCAAAAAAATGAACACAGCAAGAACAAGCAGAAGGGGGGGGGGTCGGATATGTAAAAAAAAAAAATTAAAAAAAAAAAAAAGGAAAGAAGAATTTCGATCTCTACTTCAGCCAGTCATCTTCTCCTGGGGAATACGTTGTCACCCTCGTGTTCCCAACTTGCACCTTCCCTTTGGCATCTGGAATTGCCAATCTCCATAGATGTAAGAGCCAATTCCTATAATAAATATATGTGTGTGTGTGTGTGTGTGTGTGTGTGTGTTGCCAATTAGGTTTCTCTAGAGAACCATTACTAATTTACTGTTCCAGAATAATTGAGTTCCTGGTGAGTCAGCATTCTTGTTGATTTTGCTTAGGTTAGTCTGTACTAAATTTTGTTTAAAGTTTCTACTAAGATTTGATTTAAGAGGCTTAAGCTTTATATAGCAAATATATAGTCTATTACGCTATATTGTTAGACATAGCCTTCCTCTACTAATATGGTATACAAATTGCTGTCCTATAACCAGATTAACTGAGACTGAGTCCATTTCTAATATTATAAACAAATTATATGAATATTTTTATGCTCCTTAGAAATGTATTCTTCAATTTCATGGAAGCTATAAGAGATAGACTGTGATATTTGTAACACATTTAGTCCAATGTTTGGACTAAATTCAATCCTTTAAATATTTTGGATTTAAAAATATTTTCCATCGTTCAATTGACTCTTTAAAAGTTTTCTCAAAGCATTTATATAAGAAAAGTATAAGACTCTTAGGTAAAGCCAGACATTTTATTCTTTAATCCCAATTCAGGTTCTTAGAGGCTTGTGTTCATTGCAGCAGACAGTCAGATTTCAACAGTGAGGAAATGTTATTTTGTACCCTGTGGTATCTACAGGGAGACAACCTCAAATGGGTTTTGCCTGCCGGGAGCTCTACTGTCTTCCATGAAGACATCCAACAGGTAAGAAACCTCTGAGGAAAACACAATGGGCTGTATTTTTGTGTTTGGATTGGAACAGTATGGACCACATCAGGGTGTGTGTTTGTGTTTGTGTGTGATTTAATTTTAAATTTAGGTCAATAGATCTTGCTTAGTTTAGGGTGAGAACATACAAAGTGTCTTTGGAAATGTTGTTAATCAAAATTTGAAATAAAATTTGGCTAATGAGGCTAGATATGAATTAAGTCAACTTGATTACTGATCTAAAAAAATATTACTTTTAAAGATAATTAATTCTGGCCTACCAATTATAAATTTCTATGTGTTTTCCAGAGAATGTCGAAAAATGGAAACATTAAAAGTATTTTGAAAAAGAGAAACAGTTGCCTCAAAGCAAATATTTTTCACTGAAAGAGGTATTAATTTATCAAAAAATAATTATTTTTTCCTCTTTCTACAATGCAGTATTCTAGTATAACATGTTTTGTAAGTTGTGTGCAGTTAAACTGGCTGTCTTGTGAAAAAAGGCCCTGATTTGTGGCATTTGCCGTTTTCCATATTGTAAATACTTCCACAATGGCCAGTTTCAAGCTACCAACAATTTAACAAATGACTCACAAAATTCCTAAAAATGTACAATTGTTTCTAGTGACTGTGTAAGCATAGATTCCAGCACCTATAAATTGCTTTTATTTTTTCTCTGGAAAAATGTGAACATGGGAATCAACCTTGGTTACTTTTAGAACTATTTGAATTTTCTTCTTTCAACTTATTTTTATTACACTTCTTGTCTTGGTCAGATTTCATTAGTCAAGCAAGGTCAGTGCCTTTTCCTTCTGAATGTATGGGAAATAAGTACAGGAATGGCTATGACCTTTGGTTTGTCCAACAAGTTAAATTAATGGCACCCGATCTAAGTGGAACAGTAATTATCATCCTGATTTCATCCTTTCCCCTCTTGACTTCTAGGAATTTCCTCTCTTTCTAGAACCAAGCTTAGAGCATTGAAGTATAACAGTTTCTATTAATCAGAGAAACCAAACATTAACTGAAATTTGGGATTTGAATGCAGTATTTTCTCAATCTCTAATACCCATCAGTTGCAAAATAACCTTGAATTTAGTAATAGTTTTCAGGGAAAGCAAATTACATTAAATATACCCATAAATAGTAAAATAGATCACCTTCCAGAAATGGGTGTCTGTGTGTGTGTGTGTGTGTGTGTGTGTGTGAATATTAAGAGTGTATGGGGCTGGCTGTAGCTCAATTGGTAGGGTGCTGGTTTACCACATGGGAGGCCCCGGGTTCGGTTCCCGGGGCCTCCTTGAGCGGGCAGACCGCCTTGAGAAGGCAAGCCGCCGTAGGCAGGGCAAAGCCGCCGTGGGCAGGGCAAGCCACCCGCGAGCAGGCAAGGCCACCCGTGAACAGGTAAGGCCGCCTCACGGTGAGCTGACTTGGCGGGTCGCTGCAATGGGGGGGAGACAAGCAGACACAGAAGAATGCAAAAATGAACACAGCAAGAACAAGCAGAAAGGGGGGAATATATAATAATAATAATAATAATAATAATAATAATAATAAAAGAGTGTATGCCTTAGAATTAAGGAAACACAGGAATCGTATATGGATAATTTTGAAAACTTTGGTTTGGTGTGTCTAGACCTATTCCGGGACTGTACTCTTTCAATTGGGAGAAATAGTTTGGTTTTAAATCATTGGAACCCTCATGTCACATTTGTGTGTAATGTGTGCACTCCAAACTTTTCTGCTATCTCCTGTGAGAAAATGAGCATTGAAACTATTGTCCTAACCTCTTAGCTTTCTTTCAAAAAGCCTTGTATCAAAGATCATGAATTATACAACCTCGACTCAAATGTTCAGAAAATGGATTGATTAATAGATGGACAAACAGGCAGATTGATGGGTATATAAAATGGTACCCCAAATGTGGCCCAATGTTAAAATTGGTAGTCCTGGGTATTTGGGGGGTGGGGTGGATAGGGGTATGGTAGGACTCCCTGTATGGGGTTTGTATTATTTTTGTAATTGTCCCATAAGTTAAAGTTCTTCAGAATAAAGAGGTAAAAACGTCTTATCCCTCTCTCTTAAACTTACTAAAAAAAAAATCTCATGTCCCTTCTTAAAATCTCATAAAAAGATAATGAATGAAAGTCTGAAGCCACCCCTTGCACTATTTCATCACTCTGAACCAGACCATAAGATTATCTGCCAGAAATTGACATTATTATGTTTAATGTGAGACAACAAAAAGAGGATTTACTCCCCTTCTCTTTTGTAATTGAATTTTTTGTGTGGCATGATTTAAATTCCAAGATTCTTTACTATCATCTCTTACTCTTGTCCTCCTTCCCTCCCTCCCTCACTCATGCCCCTCTATCTTTGCCTCTCTTTCTCTATTCTATCTCTATTTTTATCTCTCTCTCTCTCTCTCTCTCTCTCTCTCTCTCTCTCTGGTGAATGTAAGAGCAGAGATACAGGTTTGGATATCTCAAGCAATGAAAACAATATTGTCTCTGTTTATATGCGCAGATGAAAATATCATTTTGGTTGTTGATAACATAATAAAGTTATTTATACAGTACTCTTTTTTTATTTTGCTACATGTACTTTTCACCTAGTAGTGAGCCCTGTTTAGCCATACCTTAAGTTTTTTTTTAAATTTTATCTTTAAAAGATATTTAGATTACATAAATGTTATGTAAATATACCTTAAGTTTTCTACTTAGTGGAGGGAATGAGGAATGTGCCAAGTGTGTAAGATACAGGCATTGTGAGGATTCAATTAAAAGAAAACACATGAGAATTAGATTATATTAAAATCTATTTTTGTTGATAAATTTCTACCTTATGATGGCAAAGAATAGAGATTGTGTGGTGAACAAATTATTAATTTATTTGGTAAACATGCCAGACCGTAGGTTTAAAAGACCTATAGGAGTAGAAGCTTCCTATAGGATCCTAATGAGTTGTGAGAAATATAATAAAAATATAGTTTTCAGAGCTCCCCTAGACTGAAGATATTGGACTCTTCAAAGTTTGAATGTGAGAAACTGTTTTTAATAAACCCAATTCTCTGTTTATAGTGACTATTATAGTTCCATGTTTGGGAATCTCTGGTCCATATTGTATATAAGCTACAGAATAAGTCAAATTGGCATTAAGGACATCTATTTTCTTTTTACCCAATAGATGAACATATTCCCACTCCTTTTAAAAAATATGTATTTATATGTACTATTTCTCAGCTGGAGGTTTTGCTACAGCAAAAGTTCTTTCTATTTTCAGTCCTTCCCCAATTCTTCTGAGCATCTCCTCCCCAACATACTTCCCATCCTTCCCCAATCCTAGCTGTAGAGAAACTATTTTTAGTTGTAGCTGTCCAACTAGACAAAAGTAATTTATTTAGTTCTTGGCCAATTCTATATTGCTTCTTATGGTAAAGCAAAGAGCATTATTTTTATGCAGTCTTCCTGCTGCTTCTTAAATCCCTTTTCTCTTTTGTCCTCAATTTAATGAGCCCCTATTCTACAATATACTAAACTTGATACAGTAGTAATAAAAAGTTAAATATGACATGTGCTTCCATTCCACTGAGAGATGTCAGTATGATCTAAATAAGTGTAGTATGAGGCAAAATCAGTTTTGTAGTAATAAGCTGAAGGTTTCCAAGTCCCCAAGGCTTCTCTGGTGCTTTTTCTTCTATGTCCAAATAAAACAAGTCAAGACATCCCCCACCCCCCATTCCTCATACTGTGAAGAATTTCTGTTGTTTCTGGAGATTCTGAGGATTCCTGGCTAGTGATGCTTATGATCTCCTACTGGGTGCCTGCTTGCATCTCACATGTTGTACTTAATTCTGGATTATTTCTGTGCCTTTTCATCATTCCTGTTTCTTCCTCTCTGTGTGGATGCTTCTCCATTTTCCAAAAGAACTGCTAATGCAAAGCTCTTTTGTTTGGTCATTAAAGCTTTAAAGACAATTGAAGTTTTCATTATAGTACAGAGCAATAAACAAACTAAACTTTAAAAGCAAGTATGGGGGTCAGCTGTAGCCCAGTGGATAGAGCGCCAGTGCACCACGTGGGAGGCCCCAGGTTCAGTTCCCAGGGACCTCTCCGAGCGGGCAGACCGCCTTGAGGGGGCAAGCCACCGTGGGTGGGGCAAAGCCACTGTGGGCAGGGCAAGAAAGCCACCACAGGCAGGGCAAAGCCACCATGGGCAGGGCAAGTCACCCACAAACGGAGCCAAGCCACCTGAGAAATGGAACGGAGCTGCCCACGAGCGGGGCAAGCTGCCTACGCGGTGGGCCGACTCGGCACATCACCGCAATGGGGGGAGACAAAAAAAGCAGACAATGAAGAACACAGAAATGAACACACAGCAAGAGCAAGCAGAAAGCTGGGGATATGTAACAAAAAATAAAAAAAA
>PVKH010033471.1:0-12007 GCA_004027955.1 Chaetophractus vellerosus | reverse complement strand
TGTTAATTAAGGTTGTCATACACATATATGGTGTACCTTTGAGAGTCAGTATTCTGTGACAGCAAAACTATTCAGCAAACAGTGTATCTATTAATTAATCTGTAGGCTGTCCATATATTGAGCTTCCATATTAGAAGTAAATGTAAACTTCAGAAAACTGTTTTATGTCCTATAGCAAATAAAAGGAAAAGAGATGTGAAAAATAAAGTAATGTTTCATAGATTTACTGATTCAAGATTATATAAATTAATCTATAAATTCAATGCCATTCCAAATAAAGTCCTAATAGATATTTTAATGGAATTTGATGAGTGATGAGCCACTAATAATCATAATATCATAATCGAGGCAATTGTGAAGAAAAACAAGCTCAAAGAACTTGTTTAACCAGACATCACCTTATTATAAAGCTATAATGATTAAGATGATGTGGAATCAGCATAAGGATATTGAAATAGACTATGGAGAAGAATAGAGGACTAAGTGCCAGACCTGTACACATAAGAAAGCTTGATATATGAGAGAGGCAGCAAAACAGATCTGTGGGGAAAGGATAGACAATTCAGTATAATTTGCTGAGATAATTGGTTATGCACATGAAACACAAAGTAGTCTTTATCATACCATAAAACTGCATATAAAATAAAGCTCTAATTGTGAAATGCAAAAGTTTTAGAATAAAATATTGGAGAATATCTTTACATGTTCAGGCCAGGGAAGGAAACTGCCCCATTTCTTTTTCCTCCAAAATCCTCTATCAGTTGCCTGCTAAAGGGTCATCTTCTACTGCCACCATTCTCATCAAGCAACTTTTCTAAGTTCTTGGCTCCCATATGCCTCTGTTTTAGTCTCTCATTTCTTTCATATACAGAATAGTTAATTTATATATCTTTCTCACGCTCTATTTTGCATCCACAAACCCATTCAACAATTTTGAAGACCAAGAATGTGCCTTAATTTCCTTGCTATGTAAGCAGCAGAAAGGAGTAAACAGAAATCTCCATCAGAAATTTGGGAAGAACAAAGAATTTCCTGGCCAAAAAGAATACAATTCTAACCACATTAAATTCAAACTCATAAGACGTAAAGCAAAGTCTGTATATAGGTACTATATATAAAACTATATATAAGTAATGTAGTTGATAAACTTGTTTCCCATTGGGACACAGGTTCATAATTCTGGAACCACTATGGATACTGGAATTGAACATTTAAGTCAATGGATGGCAGGTAGTGGGATGTATGTTTCTCGTTGTTGGGGTTGGGATTTCAGATAAGGAAGGGGATGAGGCTAGAAGGATCCATGTGGTAATGGAATAGAGTTTGAGACATCAGGATGGACTCAAGTTTCATTTAATAAAGATATTGATGGCTAGTCTTGAAATATCTATAGATATGTGTATATACACTGGTTGTTATACACATATATATGTCCCTGCTTTGTCTACTGAGAAAGCCAAAGAAGCAGTAACACTTCAGTAGCAATGAGCATAACCAGATCTTGGTTTCTAATATCATTTTCCAATAAAAGGAACCAGGTCTACTTGGAGAAATGGCTGAGTCTAAGATTGCAACAGAAAATTTACAAGATGAGCCTGAAACATCTTGTAGTGTCAGAACATAAAGAAGTACTCAAAATTTTAAAATATCACAATGATGAGAAAATGACAAAAGAACACAGAAGCCAACTAAAAAGGCTACCAATGGCCAAAGCTGAAAAAATTTAAGCAAGAAAATAAAGTAATATTGTATTAGAACCTGAGGTATAAATCAATATCCATGAATCCATACTGACATAAAAAAGATTGAATAAATAATTAGAGAAGAATAAACAAAGGCCCATGCAGAAGAATTCCAAATAATTCATATAGATTCTCCATCTTCAAGGAAGTGGATCATACTCCCCTCTCCTTAAGTATGGGCTATACATAGCCACTGCCTTCCAAAAAACAAACAAACAAACAAACAAAAAATAGTGAGGAAAGGGAGAGAAAGAAGAACTTTACAGGGGAGAAACCAAACACTGCCTCATCCAGGGCATCAAGGTGAATATTTTCAGTGATGTCATGTTGATAATATATACCCTCGACATGATGTACTGAGAATGGCACTTTACCTCAATGGTCTTTTTCCCAAAAAAAAACCTCAGAATCCCAGTCTAATCACCAGAAAATCATCAGACAAATTCCAATTAAGAACCATTCTATGAAATACTCAACCGGTTCTCCTCAAAATTGCCAAGATCAAAAAAAAACAAGGAAAGTCTGAGAGATTGTCACAGCCAAGAGGAGCCTAATGGGATATGATGACTAAATGTAATGTGATATCCTGGATGGAATCTGGAATAATAAAAAGATACTTGGTAAAAATCAAGGAATAAAATATGGACTTTAGTCAATAATAATATGTCAATATTGGTTCATTTATTGGGACAAATGTACTTTGCTAAATGTAAGATGTTAACAATAGGGAAACTAGGTAATGGGTATGTAGGAGCTGTGCACTAACTTTACAATATTTCTGTAAATCTGGAAACTAAATTAAAAAGTTTATTTAAGATAAACAAACAAACATTGTTGAATATCATGGGTTCTTTGACAAACTATCTAGAGGGAGGCCTCTGGATTCAGGTACAGCTCAAATGTCATCTTCTCAGTGAGAATTTCCCTAACCATTTGATCTAACATAGTTTCCAGTTACTCATTGCCACAGTACCTCATGTTATTCTCTTCTCATGATTTAGCACTACCTGAATAATCATGTTTATTTATTTTTCTCATATATTCTCTATCTCTATGAGACCACACACCTTTTCTGTTAAATCTTGTGCTTTGAACAGTGTCCAGCATTTAGGAGGTACTTAATTGATATTTGTTGAATAAATGGTCTTTAAAATCATTTGGAATCATGAAATCACATGCCATTACAAGATGAAACCAAAGGACTTATCATTTTACCTTATGAAGTGTGACCCTCCAACAAGCTTGTATCTACCCAGGAGTATTTGAATCCCAACCTAATGTTTGCCATCATGGAATTTCAAACCCAGGCCCTTCCTGAAAGTTCATGAAGGTTAGGTCTGCATTTTATAAATGGGGTATATAAATAAGAAATCATAGACTTTAATAACTTTGCCTGATTTTAGATAGAAAAAGATAATTATATTAACACTAAGAGCTATGGAATTCAAAGTAGATTCTTAAACATGAATTAAAGGAGAAAAAATAGCAACTATTTATTGGCTATTTATATTTCAATTCCCCCAGCAGTATCATATAAACAAATAATAAAGTGGGAAAATGTCTTATAAGATTAAACTACACAAATTCTCTAAGCTTAATAATGAGATGTCTTCCTAAATTTCTTGATAGTGAGAAGATTTATAAATAAAAAAATTTACTTACTTAAATTTGTAAATCATGTTTGCTGTCAGAAATCATGTTTTGTTAACTTAAAGTATAAAACATGTTTTATAAGAAATTTTCTTGGGGAATGGATGTGGCTCAAGCAGTTGAGCACCTGTTTCTCACATGGGAGATCCCGGGTTCAGTCCTTGGTGCCTCCTAAAAATAAAACAAAACAAAACAAACAACAAGCAAAAGAATGAAAAAAACTACTCAGGGGAGCGGATGTGGCTCAATGGTTGAGCATCAGCTTCCCACATAAGAGGTTCCAGAATTGAATCCCTGGCCCCAGTTCCTCATAAAATTTTTTTTTTAATTTAAAAAAATTAAATTTTCTCACTTAAGCTCCCTGGTCTTGTATTAGTTTACTTTCTGGTCTATATAATAGTTGATTCTCTTGCTAGTCAAAACAAAGAAACAAACACAAACAAAAGCAAAAAAATCTCAGAACCCTGGGTCTGGATTTCTCCTTGCAGACTTGCAAACTATAACAGATTCAAATATAAGCCCAACATAAAGTCTTGTTTTTATCACAAAGGAGGAAAAAAAAATAACATCTTCAACATTTATTGAAGACTAACTATGAACCAGGCACTGTTCTAAGCATTTTGTTGTTATTATTCAATTCAATCTTCAAGCAGCCCTATGGAGTAGATTCTATAATTATTCCTATTTAATACACGAGTAAATTAAAGAACAGAAAGTTTAAGTTACTTCTTCTAAGTTACACATCGAGTGAGAGATGGAATGTGGATTCATACCCAGACATTCTGATTCTAGAGAATAAGTGTTGAAGTAGTATGCTAATAACTTTTTGGGTTTTGTTTTAGTTTCCTGGCTGTGAGATCAATGGTGATGCAATGGGATGGCTTTAAACAATGGGAATTTATTTTGAGACCAAGAGAAAGTCCAAATCAAGGCATCATCAAGGCAATGCTTTCTCCCAGAAGACTGTGGCCTTCTCAAGCTAGCGGCGAGTGATCCTTGCTCCCTGGCTTTTCTGTCACATGGCAATGCACATGGCGTTCTCTCCTGGCTCCTCCCTTCTCTTCCAGGTGTGTTGGTGCTCAGCCTCCAGCTGCTCCCAGTGGCTTTCTCTCTCTTTGTGGCCTTCCCTAAAAGACTCTCATTAATATGATTAAGACCCATCCCAATTTAGCTAGGTCCAACCTTAACGAAGTAACCTCATTAAAAGGTCCTATTTATAAGAATTCACATTCACAAGAATGTATTATGTTTAAGAACATGTTTTTCTGGGGTACCTAGCTCCAAACCACCAGAAGCCTAATCCTACTATAGTTATGAAAAAACCATATGGGACAAAAATTTAACGTCTTCTTGAAGCTTAAATTCATGACCTTTCTTGATTTCTCTTCATCAGTTAAGCATATTTCTCTTATCAATGCAATTCCAAATATATACCAACTTGAAAAAGATAATAGTGAATATTGTAAATATGGAAGGGAATGAATAATTTGCTCTAGACAAATTTCTAACGACCAATCAAAACATTTTAAAACAGATGTCTCTTACCTCCAGTTTATCCTAAAAGGTTTTGCCAGATTGATCCTCTGTTGGATTCGTTCACTTATTCAACTGCTACAGCATTCTTAACCTGTTAAAGGACTATTGAACTTCTACAGGATTCTTTGCTTAGAATTCAAGGCTTCCACGTACTGAACCAAGCTACCTTTCCACTAATCACTTAATTGTAAATTATGCTATAGGCAAACCAAACTGGTTGCCACCGTCCAAATATGTTTCTCAATCTCCCATTTTTCTCCTTTGCTTATAACAGATCTTCTGCACAAAATATCTCCTCCTGATTTCCATTTGGAGAAATACCTCCAGCCCTTCAATAACAAGTTAAGAGATCATATTGGATCAAAATGGTGGAATGAGATGCTCCAGGGCTCCACCTCCCACAGAAGCTTTAAAAAACAAAGATCTTGCAGACTCATCTTTGTTAAAGCTCCAGAAAACAATTACAGTGTTGCAGTAACAGGGCAAGTCCCAAACCAAGAAAAAGGCAACTTATAAATGGTAGGCGTAGGTAGTGCCCTTGCTGACCCTCCCCATCTACTCACTGACTCGGTGCAGGGCTGGCCCATGCTCCATTTCTCAGTGCCTCGCCCCAGTTCCAGATGGAGCAGAGCAACCCTCATGAACAACTGGGTGCATATATGCCTATGTAAATCTGTCTAGTGGAAGCCTAAAGGAATAAACCAGGACACTTATCTGGTTACAAGTTAATTATCCCAGAATCTTCCCTGCATGTGCAGAGCAGCTTACAGGGCTCTCCTACTGAACATTGTAGGAGAATAGTCAAATTGCAGCAGCCTGGGAAAATGATTGTCAGCTATGGGACATAGAGTGCATGCCCAGGACAAGACACATGCTCAGAAAAGACCAGGGAGGACTCTATGCTTTCGGCTCAGGTTGTTTTCTAGAATCATTTTAGGAGAGCTAAAGTCTGAAGGAGAGCATTCACACAGACAAATCTATAAAGGCTGGGAAAGGTGTTTCCTCCCTCCCCCACCCCTCTTTTTAGTTAGCTTCTGGCATTTAAGGAAATCTCTGTCATAACACTAACTGAATAAAAGCCTAAGGAACAGATGCATGAGTGTCTAATTTCCAGAGATAATATATTAAAATATCAAAATATCCAGGGTGCAACAAAAGACTTAAAAATATACAAAGGAACAGGAGATGATGGCACATGCAAAGGAGCAGGATAAAGCATTAGAAATGATTCACAAGGGGTAAGCAGACCTAAGCAGACCTTAGACATACCAGACAAAGGCTTTTAAACAAACAATGCATCAAAGAAGAAAGCACAGGGAAATTAAGAAATATCTTAAGATAAATGAATACAAAAAAACACAACATACCAAAACTTATAAAGTGCAACAAAGGTAAAGCTAAGGTGGAAATTTATAGCTCTAACTGCTTATATTAAAAAAGAAGAAAATAGATGGGAAGATGGCATCAGATTAGGCAGACAAGGTTCAGCTCTCTCACAAAAACAACAGAAAAAGATACAAAAGCTGCCTGAAGGACCTGCTTTGGGGGCCAGCAGACCAGGACAGTGCTTCACAACTCCCAGGAGGGTGAGGGGCAGAGAGATTTAAAAAAAAACCAAAACAACAAACTGTCTTATTAAACCTCTCAGAGGCTGGGAAGGGCTCCCCTCCCCCATTCCAACATATTAAGCAGGGGTAAAAGCCCTGGTTCAATGCAGCTGACAGAGGGGAGCAGATATCTTCCTCCCTGTCAGCTGTTACAAGGGAAAAGGGAGGGTAAGTCAGGAAGGGGGTTTTCTTCAGTGAATTCAGCCAGCAGAGTACACTTTGAGTCTCAGCTCAAGCCAGATCAAAATAAAGGACAGCTGAGAGACAGACTTCTGTGGAAAGGGACACCAAAAGTGCCATCTACTAGCCAGACTGGAAATTGCAGGACAAAAACTACAATTGGGTCTCTCTGCTCCCTAACTTCTGAGAAAATCTGAGCACCATTAGAGAGTCCCTGGCATGATTTTGATAACTTAAGCTTGGAAGGTTTGTTTTATTTTATCTTATCTTACCTTATCTTATCTTATCTTCATGAGCGGCTTTGCTCCATTTGCAGGTGGCTCACCCTGCCTGTGGCGGCTTTGCCCTGCCCATAGCGGCTTTGCCTTCTCAGGCGGTCTGCCTGCTTGGAGAGGTCCCTGGGAACCAAACCCAGGGCCTCCCATGTGGTGTACCATCACCCTATCCACTGGGCTACAGCCGGCCCCAGGAAAGAATTTAATTTCTTTTTTTTCTTTTTATTTAAGATACTTAGATTACATAAATGATACATAAAAAATGTAGGGGATTCCCATATGTCCCACTCCATACCCTCTCACACTTTCCCACACTAATAATATCCTTCATTAATGTGGTACATTTGTTACAACTGATGAACACATATTGGAGCATTGCCACTGAGCATGGATTATAGTTTACATTATAATTTACACTGTATCCCACACAATTTTGTAAGTTATGACAATATATATAATGGTCTGTATCCATCATTGCAACATCATTTGGGACAATTCCAATGTGCCTAAAATGCCCCGATATTACACCTGTTTTTCCCTCTCCTTCCCCTCAGAATCTCTAGTGGCCACTGCCTCCACATCAATGATAAAAGTTCTTCCATTGCTAGAATAATAATGTCTCTAGTAAAATAACAGTAAGTCTACTATAGTCCATCACTCCATCCCCAATCCTGAGAATTCTGAGATGGTGATGTCTACTCCACCTCTAATTGAGAGGGGTCTTAGATCCCATGGGGCAGATGGATGGGACTATCTTACTTGCAGTTGTCGACACTCTCTGTTCCTTGGTATGGTTATTGTCCATCATCATTTCCTTTTTCGTTATCCTGGGTGAGTCCAACTAACTGGAGAGTAGGTGTTGCAACTCTGTTGAGATTCAGGGCCCGACTGGCACATGGAAAGTGCAAAGATTTATGTTTCTTCGATATAAACCTATCAACTCTACTACTAACTATAGGTTCAAACATAATGGGCAGAAGAACCATGTGTAGAGAAACTACAACTGAGTCCAACTCTGTCACACTGGGGAGCATATATTCCAAAGTAGGGCCCAATGAAAGGGCACCAAATTCCTGAGCTGTCTGCTCTGGCTTTAGTGTCTGGATGTCTCCAGAGCCCTCAGGAGCCCTGCTGTTTGAGGCAATATTTGCTGTGGCAGTCAAAGAAATCCTGCTGACACATGCATAAGCATAACCTCTGGAATGACCACCCAACTCACTTTGAAGTCTTTTAGCCATATGAACTCATTTGTCTTTACCTTTTCCCTTTTTTGTTAAAGGTCTTTTTCCAATTGCATTGCTAGTTGGTGCTTGGTAGTAATACTTCAGTGCCAGGGAGGCTCATCCCTGGGAGTCACGTCCCACACTGAGGGGAAGGTAATACATTTTTATGCTGAGATTGGCTTAGAGAGAGGCCACTTTTGAGCAACAAGGAGGCTATCAGGAGGTAAATCTTAAGCAACTTATAAAACTAGGCTAAGTTTCAATTTCAAAAGAAAAGTTTCACAAGTAGAGTCATCAATATCAAAGACCCATCAATGATCTATCATCCTTCACTAGTCACTGCCCCTGTATTTGGGGCATTCTTGCTGTCCCATTAGAGAATATGGCAGAACTCCCTAGGATGGAAATTTGATATTCTTTCAGTTATTGTGTGAGTCGCCACCCACCATTACAATACCCCATGAACACTTGAACTCTTTCATATGCCTTATAAATATGCCTCAGGTAAACCTCCTCCCATGCATCCCCCATCACTGACATTCCACACCAATGATCCACCCCTGCCACAGTTGTAACCCTTCTGTTATTCAAAACTTCTTCAAACTAAAGCCAACAAAATAACCAAATAAAATGAATAAGAAAATATAATAATAATGAAAGTTTTAAAACTGAGAAATAAAATACAAAAAAATTAAAAAGAATGTGAATATTCTCGCTGTCCTGATTTTGTGATAAACAGGGTAGGCAAAACATTCACTATATTAGAAACCATGCATGTATCATCAGACCTAGTTTTTCTCCCTAGGTCTGGTTTTTAGAATGCTGGTGATAAACTAAGCCTGATTTATTATATGACCATCCTGTATGGGAGAAGGCTGTAACTTTGGGTATCTTTGGTCAACCTTAAGAGATATAGCAGGGGGGCAGATGTGGCTCGGGTGGCTGGGCAACTGTCTTCCATATGGAGGGACCTGGGTTTGACCCCTGGGACCTCCTGGTAAAAATTAAAATATATAGAAGGTGCATGGGCCACCAGACCCTGTGCGTGGGTACGCTGCCAGGCCCTGCGAGCAGGTGAGCCATCAGGCCCCATCTGTAAGTGGGCCACCAGGCCCTGTGAGTGGGTGAGCTGCCAGGCCCTATCTGCGGGTGAGCCACCAGGCCCTGTAAGTGGGTGAGCAGTCTGGCCCTGTCCACAGGTGAGCCTCCAGACCCTGCAAGCCATGCAGCAAGATGATGACGTAACCCAAGAGTGACACAAGGGAAAGCCAAGACAAGACGCACCAAAAAAACAGGAACTAAGGTGGCGCAGATGGTAGTAGGGTGCCTCTCTCCTACATTGGAGGTTCCGAGGATCAAATTCCAGTGAAAGCAGGAGGAGAAGGATAAGAAGAGAGGGCAGGAAATGGACACAGAGAGTTGCCCAGTGAATGGACACAGAAAAAGCAAAAACGGGAGGGGGGTATAAAATGGATAAAAGTAAATAAATAAATAAATAAATAAATAAATCCTTAAGAAAATGTATAGGGGAGGAAGATTTGGACTATAGTTAGTAGTAATACTTTGACAGTGCTCTTTCATGATTTGTCAACAAATGTTTCACAACAATGCAGGATGTTTGATGGGGGGTGATGTGTGGGAGCCCTATGTGATGTTATGCATGTTTGTTTTGTAAGTTCATGATGTTTACTGAACACGTATAGTTTATGTATGTTAATACACGAATGATATACTTCAATAAATTGTTTTAAAAATTTAAAAAGAATTTGAAATAATAAAATAAAATTATGAAAAAATAAATTTTGGAATTATGTCTTTCATCATTGTAACATCTATTATCTTGGATGTACAGTGATATTTTCTTCCATTTATTAAGCTGGGAAATTTTAAAGACTTAGGATAAGTTGAAGCAAATATCAAAGAAGAGCTGTGAAAAAATAATAGCAATAGGAAAGACAGGAAAATTGGCCATCAGAGTAAATTTACCAACATATTCAGATGCCTAGACATCAGCAAAAAATTACAAGCTATCCTAGGAAATAGGAAGAGATGGCCCAGCCAAAGGAACAAACCAAATATCCTGAAGAGATACAGGATTTAAGGTAATTAATCAATGATAATCTCCTAAATCAATTTAAAGAATTGAAATAAAATATGACTAAAGAGATATAGGATATTAAGAAGACACTGGGTGAGCATAAAAAACAATTTGAAAGTCTGCAAAGAAAAGCAACAGAACTTATGGGAATGAAAGACAGAATGGATGGGATTAAAAATACATTAGAGGGGGCCGGCTGTAGCCCAGTGGATAGGGCACCAGTACACCACATGGGAGGCCCCAGGTTCGGTTCCCGGGGACCTCTCCAAGCAGGCAGAATGCCTGAGAAGGCAAAAGCCGCCGTGGGCGGGGCAAAGCCACCGTGGGCAGGGCAAAAAGCCACCGTGGGCAGGGCGAAGCCACCGTGGGCAGGGCGAACTGCCTGTGAACGGAGCAAAGCTGCCTGTGAACAGAGCAAAAGCCACCCGGGAACGGAAGCAGACCCGCCCACAAGCGGGGCAAGCTGCCTGCGCAGTGAGCTGATTCAGCACATCGCCGCAGCGGGGGGAGACAAAGCAGACATAGAAGAACACAAACACAAAAAATGAGCACATATAAAGAGCAAGCAGAAAGGGGAGGGATACGTAACACACAAAAAATACATTAGAGGCATATAAGAGCAGATTTGAATTGCTTAAAGACAGAATTAGTGATTTCAAAGACCAGACTTCTGAACTGGAAAGGACAGCAGAACAGAAAGAGAAGAGAATGGAAAAAATGGAACAGGGTCTCAGGGAATTGAATGACAGTGCAAAACGCACAAACATATACATTATCAGTGTCCCAGAAGGAGAAGAAAAGAGAAAAGAGGCAGAAAGAATAGTTGAGGAAATTATGACTGAAAACTTCCTTACTCCTATGAAAGACAAAAATGTCAATACTGAAGAAGAGCAACACACCCCAAACAGAATAAATCTGAACAGACCTACCCCAAGCCACCTACTATTAAGAATGACAAATATCAGAGATAAAGAGAAGTTTCTGAAAGGAGCAAGAGAAAACCAAAGCATCACATATAAGGAAAGTTTGATAAGATTAAATGCCAACCTCTCATCAGCAAACATGGAGGAGAGAAGAAAGTGGTATGATGTATTTAAGGTACTGAAAGAGAAAAACTGCCAGCCAAGAATTCTGTATCCAGCAAAGGTGTCCTTCAACAATGAAGGGGAGTTCAGGAGTGGATGTGGATCAAGCAATTGGGCACCAGCCTCCTACAAGGGAAGTCCAGGGTTTGGTTCCCAGTGCCCCCTAAGGAAGATACATCGAAGCTGTAACCAACGAGACACCACAACAAGCAAATGCTGCAACCAAGCAGACACTGCAAACAGTAGATGCCACAACCAGCAGACTCTGTAGATGCCACAATGAGCAGATGGTGCAGATCCCACAACAAGCATACACTGCAAACACGCAGACACCGCAACCAGTAGATGCAGCAACCAGCAGATGCAGCAGAAAGGAGACACTGCAACCAGCAGACGATGCAACCAGCAGGGAGCAGAAGTGGCTCAAGGGATTGGGCACTCACCTCCCACATGGGAGGTCCCGGGTTTGGTTCCTGGTGCCTCCTAAAGAAGATGAGTAGATAACAAGCAGATAAATGAGGGAGCCATCCCTGGGGAGGGGGAGGGGAAATGAGTAAATAATTTTTTTAAAATGAAGGGTGTAGTGGTTTGAGTTTGAATTAATTATGAAT